>SKCR01039235.1:0-67466 GCA_019454045.1 Zanthoxylum bungeanum | reverse complement strand
GAATTATGAATCTGTCGCTATTTAGAGATGGAATTCTAATTCCGCCTCTAACTATAGCGACAGATTTGAAATTCCGTCTCTAACTATAGAGATGGATTTGAAATCCGTCTCTAAATATAGCGACAGAATTATAACCCGTCTATAAATAGAGACATATTCATAATTTCGTCGATATTTAGCGACGGATTAATAATTCTGTCACTACTTTAGAGACGGATTTATAATTCCGTCGCTAAATAGCGATGGATTCATAATTCCGTCTCTAATTCCGTCGCTATATAGCGATAGAATCTAATTCCGTCCCAAATCCGTAGTTATTCCGTCGCATTTTTCCCGTGATTTTATTGCCGCCATTATTTGTTACGAAATTTTTTCCCGTCGTTAAATTTCGTAGCTAAAGTCCTAATCCATTTCAATTTCGTTGCTAATGTTTGAAACAGATTATTCCGTCGCTAATTTATAGTTTTCTTATAGTGATATTCATTCAATAACCATAGAACTAACTGCCTTAAATTCATATGTTTGATCATATCAAACATCTTTGAACAATTCAAAGACTCACGATGAATTTTAAAGATACGGTTTTTCAAAACTTCAGATAGAATATCTTTGAACCAGTCAAAATATTCTATCCGCGTTTCATCATAAACACATAACTAAGTCATGACGATTCATTGACTAAGTTACGAAGTAAAGAAAACTACCTTAAGCAATTTACAACTCATTAAAGTAAATACATCAAATATATCAGTTTAATAAATTTTCTGGTTCAATGAGAATCATTGGCTAAATGAGATTTAATCACCTTCCCGAATATAATATTCATTAAATGGATAAGGATATGAGGTGCGATCTTGTATCAGACTATCATTTACCATATGGAATACGTATCTAATACTTAAGTGATAAAATCACATAAAACAATGTTTTAAGTTATTTACTTAACCGAATATTTTTCTTAATGTTTATCTATTAGTCAATGACACTACTAGTTGTATTAAAATATTTTATATAGAACAAGTAACTATTCAATAGTTGCAAGTTCTGATATCAAATATCAAAACAATCATTCAACATTATTTTAAATAACTAGACGGGAGATCTGATATCAAATATCTACAGTTGTCGTATTGTGAAAATCGATATTTTATACACAACTACTAGCTTTATTATTTACTTTCAACTATTTACAACATTTACAAATAATTGAAAAGCAAATAATGTCTGACACGTGACCTCTAAATGTCACTAAAGCCAAGAAAAGTCATTATCAGATAAAAAAATATCTAATGGGGTTTTCTTAATGCCAGTGAAGAATCTCGAGACAATAACCAATTAATGTCAATCTTTATTGTATAAGAAACTATTATGCCCTATTCTAATCTAGAACCTATTCTAGAATTCTACAACCATAATTGAAGTTAGAAATATATATAAAATATGTATGCATAAGATAAAAGTTTAATTCTATCTAAACAATAGAATAAGGAAAAAAACATAAGCGATGATTTTCATAATATTACACACTGCATTAGTTATGGATTTTTAACCTAGCAGTGCCTCCCACTACTTTACGTAATTTGTAGTCCCCAACAGAAAATGAGAATTCAATAATTAAATCGAATTCAATAATGGGAAGTGGACCCCATAAATATACTTCGACTCACAGCTTTGGCACATTATATCCTAGGTATATTAACGGGTAGACAACTCATTGTCAATCACACTCGCTGTGACTCCTGATTTTGTCCTGACCGTTTCTCATTGTGACAGATTTGGCACGTTTACAAGAGGCGTATCAATGCTTCACTTGTAAATGACAAACTCAAGCTACCAATGTAGTCCTGACAGTTTTGACACGTTCATGATTTCCACTTTCACTTGAATTTGTCTCTTATCATATAAGTTCTACCAGCGTAAATGAACTACCTTCAACCATAACTGCACAGCTTTGGCACGTTACATCCATATCATCATGCAAACATTTACAACCGTATTGACAAGGCAGATGAAGAAATAAGTATTCTGAATACTAGTCACTTTATAAATCCTTATTTAGCAGATATTTTCCTAAAAGATGTATTTCATTTTATTTAATCAAATTAAATAAAAACATGCATGTAAAAAATAAAGATTAGATTAAATATCAAATTTAAAGGGCTAATCATATCAGGGGTACATAATCAAACTGTCTCTAATACCATTTTGTTGGGGTTTTATTAGGGGCGGCGCAACGGAAGAAGCGCGGTTCGGGCGAAATCGTAGTTTAAAATTTTTAAACTTACGAATAAATTATTCAATATCCAATATTAACAATTATTCATATTTCACCTAAACATATTTATCCGATATCATATTATGACATAAATAATATAGAAACGTCGCGAAATTTTTACGAAAACGTTTTTCCATAAAAAAGCATAAAACACGTTTTCGGTCGAACCGACCAACCAATGCACATAGGGACTGCCCAGGTCAGTCCCAAAAATATTTAGGCAGTTCGTGGATTGCCCGAACAGTGACCGGTTCACTATTTGGGCAGCCGTTACCTTGTAACGCTGTTTTTCACCGTTTTCGCGTATTTTCACTTCGAAATAATTTCCGATAAATATTTTTCTCGGGCAATTAAAATAAACCAATTTATTCTAATTACTCAATAAATAAAAATTGATTTTTTATCTGAAAAATTAGATTTATCATTAATTATCGTGAAACCCATAAACTTTGCATTTTGATCATTTTGGTCCTCAAATTATCAAATACATATTTAAGTGATCCCAAATATATCCCAAAATGATTTATACATGTCTAATACAAGAAAATACAATTTGCAATAAAAATTCCAAATTTTTCTGAAATTGCCGAACAGTCCCAATAATTTCCAGGATTTGTAATTTGGCCCTTTTTAGTTCAAAACATGCAGGATCAAATCCAATCAATCCCAAATTTAATATACATCATATATACATCAAATTAAATCACATATATGAAAATCCCCAATTTGGAAAGGGTTATGAACCCTAATTTTATAATTCCAACAAATTGACAAATTAAACCAAATTAAACAAATTCAATACTTTAATCCAATTCTTTAATTCACCAAACAAGTCTCACAACTTGAAATAACTTAAGAACAATTCTAGGTTATTTATAAATGGCTAAGCAATTCTAGAATGACAACTTTGATTACTAATTAATCAAATAAGCTTAATTACTCATAATAAGCTTATTAATTAAACATACATGCAAAACACCTCCATCAAGTTTCCAATCACAATAATTCACATAATTAATGATTAGAGAAAATTCTAAACTACACAAGTCGAAGTATAGAATTGTAGAAATAATTTCTTATTTGAAGAAAATTGGAAATAAGTTACAAAAACTCCAAGTTTATAAGCTTTCTCCTTATGTTCTTCATTTTTTCTCTCAATTTTAACTTAGAGAATTTTTGGAAAAACTTGTGTTACATGGAAAATGAAACAAAATAAATTTATATGTTGTTTTTTGAGTTTTCCGTGAGACACACAAACAAAACAACAAGGCTTGCATTTGTTTCACTTCCATTAGTTCAAGTTTACTTAATTAAAAGAGAAAATTTATCTTATATAAAATAACTTACAAGTGAACCTATCAAAACATGTCATTTCCTAATATTTAATATAATGAAACAAGTGTATCCACTCATTCCATGCCATTTAACAATTAAATCATTATTAAAGATATTTCTTATATTAATTAATTTAATTTTTTTATTAATTAAATAATTAAATATAAATATCTTAAATATATGTATTATATTTACATTAATATCTCAAATACATATATTAATAATATATGTCAAATATCATAATTTGATAATTAATTAATGTGTATTTAATAATATCAAATATTAAATCAAAATATACATTAATTAGGAAATGACCATTAGGTCCCTTCGCATGTATTTTTCGTTTAATGGTTAAACGATTTATAAATAATCTTCATTTTTCATAAAAGTTGTCTTAGTGCTCTACGAGTATATTTCATTAGTGAGACTCTCTAGATTCAGGCATATCCGTCACAAAATCCAATTTCGTATCCATAATTCACCCATCCGAAAATTATGACGACCACAGATAAACTCGCTGAATCATACAGGTCGAGGTCATTGCATACGTATAATCTCTCTGTCACAGGTATCCGGATTATCCTAGAGATATAGATATAAACGTCAAATCTCTATAGGTATAATCGTGTCGACGTATTTATTAGCAATCTTCTAAATAACACTCGGAACTTACTTCCGAAGTATACCACGACCATGGATTTAACAGATTGCTAATCATATAATGAATACCTATGCCCTGTACACAGGACTGACGGATCCTATCTTGATACACACAGGATATCATGAGCATGAGTCCACACCCAACGAACAGACGGAGGTCTGATCTTAATAGATCGGTGACGTGACTGCCATCTAAGTGTGGAGGATAACTCATATATCCACAGTGGTATCTCAAGTCAAAGAATCACTATGCTACTCAACCCAAGAAGATTTCTATTGACGTTGGTGTACCATCTATTAGGTAATCTTCGGTGAGTCGTTCAATGTTTATCAAATAAACACCTACACGTCTATACAAGTCTCATGAGACTCATGGTTCATTGGGATAAACCATCGGACCATGTCCGATATACGACATATACTGGTCTCAGCGGATTTTACTAACCGACCCGTGTCAGTAAATCTTGACTAGGATCTTAATTTGATAATATATTTCTAGTAGTGTCACTTCCCAATATCAATTACAAGTTACGTTGTAATTGTGCACTACATTATTTATTATCGGGTCTTCCTCTAATATTTTTATATCACTAAACATGATTTAGTTTCAATCTAACGAATTAGATCAAATATATATAATAAAAGACAAGAGGTGCAACCATAAATAAGTAATATTATGGAAAAATGTATTGCTCGTATTCATGAATCAGACATAAATATGATTCGGATTGGCGCTCTGAGCACCAACCCTAACAGTGTGTAGCATGGGTTGTTTTATATAGATATGAAATTCACTCATTCTTGCGAAAAGTAGATGAATATCTTCCTTAAAGGTTGCTTTGGTATTTGAACGGTTAGAGCACTCAAGTCTTTCTATTACGAATAGAAAGATTAACATTCATAATTGTTATGAATAAATTCTTCATTAGAGAATCAATGATACTCAAGGTAAAAATAATTAGAAGGGTATAACAGACATTATGACCTGACTCTAATTATGAGATACCAAAACATATGGTAATTTTGACTACTATTAGATTGTGGGACGAGTGTTATGTTTGAACACATCTACACTCATGAAATGACTTTGGGGACAATTGGTAAATTCTTCGAATTTCCAATATGAAATAGTACGATATTCCACTCCGGACAGCCATGGTATTTGGGCCATAACTATTTCATACAATCCCCGATTTTTATTAACTTTATATCATCGGAAAGCTAAGATCGAGACCTATAACTTCCGCGTTGAATATTTGTTCAAATGTAAACCAGAAATAAGTCGAAAATATAACTCATTATTTCAAATGAATAGTGCTCGTGGACCCATCTATAGAATTCTCAAAATATCTCAAAAATTCTAAATTTTTCTTTTTAAAACTTTACAAAATTAGGCAATTAGCCCCTATTATATATAAGGGACACTATTTATTAATCCCAAAATTCAGGGAAGAAGAGAGAAACGTAAGGAAGAAGAAGAATACAAAAAGAAAGAATAAGAAAGAAGAAGGAAAAAAGAGGAAACACATTTCAATCCTCATATATTAAGCCAAGAAGAAGAATAGAAACCATGGAAGACTTGAGTGATGAGGAAAATCAAATGAAATGAGGTAAGAGAAACTTGATCCAAATCTTAGATTGAGGAATTTTGATGATGCGATGCTATGTTGATGTTAATGACCTACTAAGGATTGCATTTTGTGGCATAATGAGCATGGAAATGATTATATTAAGAAAGGTCTAAATTTTTAGAAATCCTAAAGTTCAGCTAAGTTGGTGTTATGAGATTAAAGAGTTAAATTGATGATGGAGTGTTGTTTTAACATGCTTGAATATTGAAGTTAAAGAATTATTTATATATAGTTGTAGTGTGAGGGTGTTCAAATACATTTTGGTAAGATAGACATTAGGAAGCAAATATTGGATGCTGAATAATAGGCTAGCATCGCGACGCGTACTGGGAAATTTTCACAGATTCGGTTCTATAATGTGAGTGTCGCGACGCCCAAGGACTTGCGGCGTGACGCGAGGGCAGATGATGCTCACTGGTTCATATTCACATGTGGGCGTCACGACGCCCAAGGGACAGTGTTGCGACTCGTGATCAGAATTTCCCTAAACCAGTTTCAATTCATTCCAGTTTTACTCTAGTGCATTAGAGGCCACCTTAAGGGTCTCGTATCAGCTCGCATACATACATTACATCATAATATAAGTATGATACGCCTTGAAGTGATAGAAAATACTTGAATAGATAAACTTACCCTAATTTCGTAATATATTCCTTAGTCTATTTTCAATTCAAAGTTATCAATTAAAGGTCATCGCATGAACCACAAATTCCTTCGGCAAGTAAAGTAATGCTAGCGGGACTCCATAACTGTGAGTGGACACTATTTACTTATGTTGATTTTTCATTTTATTATTTTAAATATCAGACTTTCTTTTCCGTATTTAGGGCGTTAGCCGAGGTTCCTTCAAATATATTTTAAATACCTATTTTTTAAAAATTGTCCACTCACTAGATCATTCAAACAATCTAACCCCCACTCCCAATGTTTTGTTTTACAGATTTACCTGGAGGATGAGCTCGGGAGGATGGATACTGATGGCAGTCACTAGGGTGTTCAGTCTACCAGGTCAAGTCAGAGAGAGAGTTTAGTTCAGGAAGAGTTAGGGAAGGTCATGTAAATACATGATGTATAGTAAAAATTGCATACGTAATATATTATAAGAATTCATTATCAGAGTTGTAATGTGTAGTACAATTGAGTACATAGTATGGGAAGTATTGTAAATTTATTTTGTTGAGTTGGACAATGGTCTCGTTGTTGGGTTTCTAAGGTCATCCCAAGATCAAATCAAGCATGAAATAATGTGAATACTAAAAGAAGTATAGCGGAAATATACTTACAAAGATCGGTTGGTTGGATGTGTTGATAACAAAAATTCCTCTTTGAGAAGTGCTCCAAGATCATCTCTTTGAATTTGTGTGTTGAAGCTCTAAGCTTTGAGATGGATTCCAAACTATAGGGAATGTTTCCCTAACACTTTTGTATGATCTCTTTGAGTGATAGCTCTTGAATTATTTGTAACAAATCTTCCAATTTCTCTTTGATAAATTCGGCCAAGCCAAGAAAATTTTGGGAGAGAAAATTTTATCCATTGCCGTGAATGAGGAGAGAAGAGATGAAGTGATAATTTTTAATTTTCAAAAGAAAATATATGATATACCAAATATCCAACATTTGGCATATGTCTTTCAAGTCATCACTTTGAGTGTTTTACAAGTCTTTAACAACCCACCAAATACCATCAACAAAAAGTTGATTAAATGACTAGGTGATGTGACTTGTGGGCCCCACTTGATTCAAAATCCGAGTGGGCCCACAAACATATTCCAGGCTCGGGTTTGTTAATTCGGAAATAACGAATTTTCCGTTGCGACGTAATTAAATCAAATTTAATTAAATAATTATGCCTAGCATAATTACTATTCACGTCACTTGCGAATTAATTCTAAATTAATTCGTTCGCCCAAATTAAAATCCAATTTTAATTCCGTTATGAAATCTAATTTCATTTAATATATCGAATATATTATTTTATCGATTAATTCCGAATTAATCGTTCTCTCTCTTCTAATATTATTTTATCCCAGATAAAATCTCTCCGTAATTAATCCTAGATTAATTATGTTCGAGTCATACGTCATCGGTGAATCTTCGTGAAGCGACCCTTGAGATCCCTGGATATGTTGGCAGTAAATCCGGTCGTCGAACTATCCAAACACGTGCGTACCTTGTACCACGATTTTACCGATTTACGAGACATGGTTGGCTTCTAGCAAAGCACCGTGCTTACCCAATTCTCCAGAAATATTCTTAAAGGAATATATAATCTATGACAGACGTAGTATACGTAGTATTGTGTATTGCGATCCAGTATCCGATGTCACATGCAAGGCCTGGGGCTGGAATAGTGTCTGCCCCGTACGAAGCATATATCGGATCACAAGCAACTAGTCTCTATAATCGGATAATCATGACCTTGTCATATTATCCCGATAGTTGCAACATAAA
The DNA here is from genome assembly GCA_019454045.1 of Zanthoxylum bungeanum. Lineage (NCBI taxonomy): Eukaryota > Viridiplantae > Streptophyta > Magnoliopsida > Sapindales > Rutaceae > Zanthoxylum > Zanthoxylum bungeanum. The sequence goes on along the minus strand of SKCR01039235.1, from coordinate 59,114 downwards.
AGAGAACCGGTTCTGTATCCCTGCGTGATCATCATCTCCATATGAATGAAGTTATACTTCCGTCTTGACATCACAACCAATACACTACGATTCTCAATAAACCCAGAAGAGGCGTACACAGAACCTGTTAATGTCCCGGACGACCAAAACCAAAGCTTATTGATTGTCGCAAGTACTAGCGATGCAAGTCTCAGGTTAAGACCAAATACACCTACCCTGAAGCGGATTCCCATAGACACATAGTCATACTACCAATGGGATTCCGTGGGGTCTATCCTGAGCGAAGCTATTTCCGTACCATCGGTAAACACAACCTCATATCACAATTGCATAAGTATCCAGTACTTAAATATATGAGAACTATGTTGTTACGCTTCCATAACACGCACAACTGCAATACTAGTCTATTCTGCATTATCGATGTCCAGTCTCGATAATACTATGACTAGGGATATTTAATGATTAAACCTTGTGGATTGATATTGTCTCATATCTTATAATCCAGAACTAATCATAAGGACTTTTATCATTTATATATACGAGTAATCTAATTACAAAATGATAAAATGCAATTTCCATTGTCACATAGTTAATTTGTACAAAAACCACAATGTCTTTTACTAATAGTGACGCTATGGGTCATAATTATCCAACAATCTCCCTCTTGGCCTATAGCCAGTCACTCAAGCATCTAACACCTAAACTATGTACATGTTGCTCAAAATTTTGCTGAGGAATAGATTTCGTCAACGGATATGCAATGTTGTCATCTGATGCGACCTTCTCGATCTTCACATCACCACGATGTATGATCTCACGAATCAGATGGAAACGTCGAAGAACATGCTTGGGTCGTTGATTAGATCACGGTTCATTAGCATGCGCTATAGCCCCGTTATTGTCACAATACAATGGAACGGGCTCAGCTGCTAACAGAACTACTCCTAATCCAATTAGGAATTTACGAATCCAAACTGCTCTTTTTCTGCTTCAGCTGCAGCAATATACTCTGCTTCTATTGTTGAATCGACAACAGTCTCTTGCTTGGAAGATTGCCAACTTACTACTCCGTTGTTCAAACAAAATATGTACCCGGATTGTGACTTACAATCGTCTTTATCGGTTTGGAAACTTTCATTGGTATACCCAGTTACCTCAAGTTCTCCATCTCCATAGATTAAGAAAGAATCCTTAGTTCGTCTAAGATACTTAAAGATATTCTTAACCGCATCCAGTGACCATACCTGGATCGGCCTGATAGTGACTGCACATGCTCAAAACATATGAGACATCAGGTCGCGTACATATCATGGCATACATGATCGATCTGACTGCCGAGGTAAACAGGATCCGACTCATGTTATCTCTCTCATCTTGCGTTTTAGGACACATGTCCTTAGTAGAGTGACACCATGTGACACTGGCAACAGTCCCCTCTTGGACTGATCCATGTTGAATCTCTTCAACACTTTGTCAACATATATACTCTGGGAGAGTCCAAGCAGCTTTCTAGATCTATCCTGGTAGATCTTTATTCCTAGAATAAAGGCTGCTTCTCCCAGATCCTTCATGGAGAATTTTAATGAAAGTCAAGCTTTCACCGACGTTAACATGGGAATGTCATTGCCAATAAGCAATACATCATCAACGTAAAGGACAATGAATGTCAGTGCGCTCCCACTAACCTTCTTATATACACAAGGATCATCCTCGTTTTGAACGAAATCATATTCTTTTATGATCTCATCAAAATGTTGGTTCCAAGAACGCGATGCTTGCTTCAATCCATAAATGGATCGATTTAACTTGCAAACCTTGTTCGCATGTTTTGGTACGACAAAACCGTCAGGCTAATGCATATAAACATCCTCCAAAAGGTTTCCGTTAAGGAAAGTGGTTTTGACGTCCATCTGTCATATCTCGTAATCAAAATATGCAGGAATAGCAAGCATAATCCGAATGGATTTAATCATGGCAACAGGTGAAAAAGATTCGTCGTAATCGACACCATGTCATTAACGATACCCTTTTGCTACAAGCCTAGCTTTGTACGTTTGTATGTTGCCATCCATGTCAGTCTTCCTCTTGAAGACCCATTTGCAACCAATAGGCTTTACGCCTTCGGGTGCATCAACCAGTGTCCAAACTTGGTTGGTGTACATGGAATCCATTTCGGACATCATGACATCTTGCCATAAATCGGAGTCGATACCTTGTATCACTTCCTCATACGTAGCCGGTTTGTCTTCCTCAATAAGATTAATATCCACATGAGGTGAGATCAGAAACCCATACCTCTCAGGTTCTTTTCTGACTCTCTCCGACCTACGCGGTTATTGTGTATTCGAATATTGTGGTACAGTTTCATCCCTGATGAACTGTTCATGTTCCGTTAAGGATTTTGTGCCAGGAACAGTATCATTTTGACTTTCATCGAGTTCTACTTTCCTCCCACTAACCACTGCATTTAGGAATTCCTTCTCAAGGAAAACCGCATGTAGAGTAACAAATACTTTGTTATTTGTGGGTGATAGAAGTAATATCTTTGGTTTCCCTAGGATATCCTACAAATAGGCATTTATCCGATTTGTGTTCAAGTTTGGTACCATCCAAACGTTTGACGTATGCCCAACAACCCAAATCTTCAGGAATGAGAAACCTGGTTTCTTTCCTGTCCATATTTCATTGGTGTCTGTTGAACAGACTTTGACGGAACCTTATTCAAAATATGTGTTGCACTGTTCAATCATATCCCTAAAGAAAATAGGTAGCTCTGTGTGACTCATCATAGACCTTACAATGTCTAACAAAGTTCGGTTTCTCTGTTTCGACACACCGTTTAACTGCAGTGTTCCTAGAGGAGTCCACTGTGAAAGAATACCATATTCTTTCAAGTAATCAAGAAACTCATTGCTTAAGTATTCGCCACTACGGTCCGACCGTAATGTCTTAATACTTTTGCCGGTCTGTTTTTCTACTTCGTGTCGAAACTCTTTGAATTTCTCAAAGGTTTCCGACTTGTGTCTCATAAGATACACATAACCATAACGGGGTGCATCATCCGTAAAGGTTACGAAGTATTCATATTCACCTCTAGCCTGGCTAGTCATGGGCCCACATACGTCACTATGAACGAGGGCTAACAGTTTGGTAGCATGTACACCTTTACCGCTAAAAGGTGTTTTAGGCATTTTGCCTAATAAACATGATTCACAGACGTCATATGAATTTGGATCAAATCCATCCAAGTACCCACTCTTCGAAAGTGTGGATATGCGAGTCTTGTTAATGTGTCCCAGACGACAATGCCACATATAAGTTTCATCTTTGTTACTTAGTTTAAGCCTTTTTTTGTTACATTATATGTTTGAGATAGATTTATATTCAAAATATAAAGACCATTATCTACATCAGCACTGCATATCTCCATATCATTTTTATACATAAAACACCTAGTGTTCTAAAAACAAAAGTATAGCCACATTGGGCCAATAAAGATACAGATAAAATATTCCTAGTCAAACTAGGTACATAATAACAGTCTGAAAGATTAAGTACATGCCTTGAGGGCAGTTCCAAAAATAAGGCCCAACAGCCAAAATGACGACTCTAGTCCCATTTCCAACGCGGAGGTCAATCTCTCATGAGGCCAGTCTCCTGCTAATCCACAGATCCTGCACATCAGTACATATATGAGTACCACAACCAGAATCAAAAATCCAATTTTTAAAACTAGAAGTAGACATGTTTATTTCTATAACAAACATACCTGAAGCTGGTGCCTTGCCCGCTTTGATTTCGTTCATGTGTGCCTTGTACTCGCGGCAGTCACGCCACTTGCCGCATTGCAGACATACATCTTGGGATTTGTCCTTACCCTTCCCAGAAGGTTTTGACGATTTGGCCTTGCCTTCTTCTTCTTCTTCTTCTTTACACCTCCAGTCACCTTGGGCTAAGCCCTCGGAGACTGAGATGTTGAAGCGAAGTGCGCCTCACACTTTTTGCCCTTCAACAGCTATTTTTCTGCTTCACGCAGCATTGCCATCAGCTCTCCAATAGTATGGTCTTGGTTCATCATATTGTAGTTCATGATGAACACGCTCCAGCTATCAGGAAGAGACTGCAAGATCAAATCTATAGAAGTCTCAGCCTCAAAGGTTATGCCAGTTGACCTAGCTGTTCAATGTCGGCAATCATCTGTGACATATGGTGCTCAACAGATGTACCCTCCGACATTCGAGAGCGAAAGAACTTTTTCTGCAATTCATACCTTTGCGATCTAAGGTTAGATCGGTGAAGGTCCTTCTATTTTTCCATCATAGTATAGGGATCCAATCCCTTGTTTTGGCGACGAAATTGGGGGGTCTCGCAGCGAGCATGACGGACTGAGCAGTTGAGTTGTCATCGCTATGAGTCTTCCAAAGCTCAAGCTCAATCGGCTGCTCTTTTCCGGGCTTAGGCCCGAGAGGTATCTCTATCGTATAGAGCATCTCTCAGCCCCAGGACAATCCTGAGGCTTATATCCCAATCAGGAAAGTTCGCGCCATTAAAGACATTTTCGCCCATGATAATGTCTCTGACTCCGACCTTCCAGCCATCTTAATTGCAATAGTCAAACTATTCAATTAACGATATTTGGGTACAGTCCAACTGTTACAAGAAAAAATAATAGAATATTAGTCCACCTTATAAATATATAATTGATGAAATAATTTGAAACATGTAATGCTAAGTATTTGAACGAAATTGCAAATTCAATACTGGCCTCCCACTATTTTTCAGCGAGCCTCTAAACTCTGTTGAGTACTCGGGAAACCTAGTTTCCTAGTAGGCTAGGATCCCGTTAAATAACACACAACCTTGACTTTGGCCAACAATCTGTATGATATTAACTAGGTAGATCTCTAAGATCAATTGGATCTCATCCAATTCTAGATCCGGTGGGTGGAACTCCAAGTCTGAAACATATATACAATATATATGCCAATATATCCAATATATTTTCCTAACTTTTTTCCTTTGAATCAGCCTTGGCTTTGGCAAAACAAGCTTAATGATTCCAGTTAAGTGGGACCCATTGACTTTGGAAAGCTTCGTGATCGATGTCGATGGAAAAGAAGTGATCTTGACTTTGGCCAACAAATCACAACTTAGACAAGATATATGATATGGAACAAAGCCTTCATGATTCAAACACATCCGCGATGGACAAAGGTCTTGACTTTGGCCAACAAACCAGTGCCAATCTTGGATCTTGAGAATGAATCATTCAATGGAAGGAAAACGCTTAATATTTATTGAGGGTTTTTCGCGTAATTGGCAACCAATTAATATCTTTGATTAGGTCTCATCATACACCCTTAAACATGCATTCTAAAAGCATAATAAGGCGCGGCGGTAAATAAATTAACAATGATATGCGGATGGATATCTCACAAATTGTTCCTAGAACAAATCACTCCATTTCCTCTCCCCGGCTAGCACTATTATAACTTCTACCCAATTACATAATACAATTAAAGAAACCTCATTAACATTAAAGGGAATTAGGTGAGATGAGAATTACAAAGAATCGAGAGATAAAGGCTGGACACGCAGGTCCAATTTAATAAATTCTAAATTTATTACAACAATTTCCAAAATTGCCCTCACCTTCTAATATCCATCCGATATACATTATTCATACAACACATCCATGTATTCACACAAAGCATGTTATTCAATCAATCTAATCCAATTAATTAATCTTTGAATAAGTGATCATCCAATTTCAAACAACGATTGATTTGCTCGAGTTCAACTCGTTTAAGAATAAGTACTCAAAGTACGAATTCTTGAATTATATCAAACAAAAATTTAAATCCAATTTAATTTGTATTCAATACTAATTCTATATTAATTCCAAATAAATAATTACACTTTAATAACGTACCTTTACGACTTAGATTCTAAATCTAATCTTAATGGGTCTCAAAGCCCAATTAACATCCAATGTTCATTTAATTAAAGTCCAATGGGCTTTCAATTAATTTCTTAAGGCATGGGCTTTGGTCAATATGGGTCAAACCCAAATACCAAGGCCCAATTAAGGAATCACATTATTTGCCAAGAAATTAATTTAGGCCCAATTAAATATTAAATTTGGACTTAATGGAATAGTTTAGGCCCAATTTGGATCCAATCCAATTGTCCTAAACCAACTTGGCCCAACCAAGCCCATTAGGCCAAAATACAACAACTTTAGCCCAATTCCAAATTAAGCCTAATTAATTAAATTCTAATTTTCCAAATTTCAAAATTTAATTAATTAAAGTGTATTGCACTAATTAATTATCTAAATTAACATTTCCAAAACATCAATTAATTAATTAATCATGCATTATTTTATTCAACACATGTCCAACATTATTGAAACAAAATCAAGTCATTTTTATGCTTCTTATGGTCACGGCAATGGAAGGAATTTATATCCGATTTCGATTTCAATTCGATTAAATAACAAATCAATATATCCAAGCATTTTAAAACACATCCAATGGCTTAAAATCAAAAAATCACATGACCTAGGGTTATATATACATTCGGCCAAGCCTAAGATTTTGTGCAAAATTAATCCAATTAATTTTTCATAAAATGATCATGCATAACTCTAAGTTATCAACATACAAGCATACTCAAACAAACAATTTGATTAAAACATGCTCAAATCAAAAATACCCAAATCAAGAATATAAACCATAAATTCAATTTCATGCTCATTAGGCTCTGATACCATTGTTGGGTTTTTAAGGTCATCCCAAGATCAAATCAAGCATGAAATAATGTGAATACTAAAAGAAGTATAGCGGAAATATACTTACAAAGATCGGTTGGTTGGATGTTTTGATAACAAAAATTCCTCTTTGAGAAGTGCTCCAAGATCTCTTTGAATTTGAATGTTGTTGAAGCTCTAAGCTTTGAGATGGATTCCAAACTCTAGGGAATGTTTCCCTAACACCTTTGTATGATCTCTTTGAGTGCTAGCTCTTGAATAATTTGCAACAGATCTTCCAATTCTCTATGATAAATTCAGCCAAGCCAAGAAAATTTTGGGAGAGAAAATTTTATCCATTGCCGTGAATGAGGAGAGAAGAGAGAGATGAAGTGATGATTCTTCATTCAAAAGAAAATATATGATATACCAAATATCCAACATTTGGCATATGTCTTTCAAGTCATCACTTTGAGTGTTTTACAAGTCTTTAACAACCCACCAAATACCATCAACAAAAAGCTGATTAAATGACTAGGTGATGTGACTTGTAGGCCCCACATGATTCAAAAAACGAGTGGGCCGCAAACACATTCCGGGCTCGGGTTTGTTAATTCCGAATTAACGAATTTTCCATTGCGACGTAATTAAATCAAATTTAATTAAATAATTATGCCTAACATAATTACTATTCACGTCGCTTGCGAATTAATTCTAAATTAATTCGTTCGCCCGAATTAAAATCCAATTTTAATTCCGTTATGAAATCTAATTTCATTTAATATATCAAATATATTATTTTATCGATTATTTCCGAATTAATCGTTCTCCCTCTTCTAATAGTATTTTATCCCAGATAAAATCTCTCCGTAATTAATCATGGATTAATTATGTTTGAGTCATACGTCATCAGTGAATCTTCAGGAAGCGACCCATGAGATCCCTGGATATGTTGGCAGTAAATCCGGTCGTCGGACTATCCGAACACGTGCGTACCTTGTACCACATTTTTACCGATTTACGAGACATGGTTGGCTTCTAGCAAAGCACCGTGCCTACCCAATTCTCCAGAAATATTCATAAAGGAATATATAATATTTGACTGGAGTTGTATACGTAGTACTACGTATTGCGATCCAGTATCCGATGTCACCTGCAAGGCCTGGGGCTGGAATAGTGTCTGCCCCGTACGAAGCATATATCGGATCACAAGCAACTAGTCTCTATAATCAGATAATCATGACCTTGTCATATTATCCCGATAGTTGCAACATAATAGAGAACCGGTTATGTATCCCTGCGTGATCATCATCTCCATATGACTGAAGTGATTCTTCCGTCTTGACATCACACCCAATACACTACGATTCTCAATAACCCAGATGAGGCGTACACAGAACCTGTTAAAGTCCCGGACGACCAAAACCAAAGCGTATTGATTGTCGCAAGTACTAGCGATGCAAGTCTCAGGTTAAGACCAAATACACCTACCCTGAAGCGGATTCCCATAGACATGTAGTCATACTACCAATGTGATTCTGCGGGGTCTATCCAATACGAAGCTGTTTCCGTACTATCGGTAAACACAACCTCCTATCACACTTGCATAAGTATCCAATACTTAAATATATGAGAACTATGCCGTAACGATTCTATAAAACGCACAAGTGCAATACTAGTCTATTCTGCATTATCGATGTCCAGTCTCGATAATATTACGACTAGGGATATTTAATGATTAAACCGTTGTGAATTGATATTGTCTCATATCTTATAATCTGGAACTAATTATAAGGACTTTTATCATTATATATACAAGTAATCTAATTACAAAATGATAAAATGCAATTTCCATTGTCACATAGTTAATTTGTACAAAAACCACAATGTCTTTTACAAATAGTGACGCCATTGGTCATAATTGTCCAACACTCATACATGAGTTTATATTGAAGTTAAGATTAGCATGTGTTAGAGATTTAGAGGCTCAAGGGGATATGAAGGCTTATTCCCTGCCAGTAGCATCTCTGGAGCGATGATGTTATAATGATGGTATCAGAGCATGGTCTAGGGAGTCAGTGACTGCAGTGGGAAGAGTGTTGGGGTCTTATATACTTAGTATGCGAGGTACTACCTCTCCAGTATCTGATCCCCGAGTACGTCCTCAAGCCCTATAGACAAATTAGTAAGAAATTCTCAAGCTTTTCGAATATTTTCCCTTATAATAATAACATACTCTTTGCCCAAGTTGAGAAACCTTCTATAGTTATCTTGGTGGATCAATTGAAGCTCAAGATAAGCTATGAACTAGATAGTAAAGCTCTAAGAATATCCACCCAAGAGAGTAAAAATGAGAAAAAGAAAACTATAAGAAAAGTAAGGAAAGATGCATAGATGCTTAAGCAACCAGAGGCAATAAGAGATACATATGCAGGATTAGATAGATAAGATAGTGCCGGAACTTATAGTAAAAATGAAAATAGAATAAGCTTGAGTAAGAGTAAAATGTCGAGTATGCCTAAAAAAGGTTCTTCCATCCAAGTAAGATTCTTTTTCTCCTTAGAAAATTCCTTCAAGTTGATCTGATAGCCTTCGAGTACCTCATATAGATAGCAAGTTTCCCTGAGTAGCGAATGATAGTTAGAAAGATAAAAGAAGCAAGAAACGAGATTAGACGTGGGAGTTCAAATAGACAAGAAATGCCAAAAATGATGAAGAAATTCTAGATCCTCAAACCCAGGCTCTCAAATAAATAAATGAAGGTCATAGCGGAGATGATTAGTTACCTACCCCAACAACCCGATATAATATGACCCTAACCTAACCAGATCCTCACCCCTCAGTAATACCGGTTGGACAAATTATCCTGAAGGAATTTATCTCATATCTATCTTACATGAGTAATAGATTATACCAGGACAGAGGATACAGAGCAAAGACAACAATACTCATCGAGATGTAGATACATGTCTCAGCCTTTACTAGCAAAGATAAAGACAACTGTAAGAAAATTAGTATTCTTACCGGTATATTTTAACAAAGAGGTAGCAAACTTTGAAGGATGGTTCACCCAGAAAGAGACTAATGAGGCTTCTAAGGTCAGACAAATAAGAACCTGTCCCCAGTCTATATGAGCAAGTGTAGGCACCGCATTTTTGGATATAAGTACCGATGATGAGTCTCGTACGGAGGCACTACTCTTTAGGTTGTGGAAGTCACGGGAATGGAATGGTGGAATGGGAAATTCAGAATAAGTATGTCATCAGATTCAATTCACATGTTCACTACTTTCGCGTTCGTGCTGCGTTCGTGAGCATGTTCAAACATCAAGCAGATTGCAGGCGTTCGTGTAGAGTTCGAATCGGCGTTCGAACGGTGTCGGTACTTCTGGTTTTGCTGCTAGCCTCACGCCCAAGCCCAATTAGCACACCAAAACCCATCCAAAAATAATTGAAATATTTAAAATACATGTCACAAATTAAACTAAATTAATTAGATCAAATCCCTTCCTAATCTAATCAAATCCCCTCATAATCTATTCAAATCCCTTCCCTAATCAAACACCAATTAAGATATTCAATCCCTAAATTAAACCCATCTTTTCCTTTCATAAACAAATCAAAACACTTCCCTTTTTTGAGGATTCACTTCCTTACCTTGAAACCCTAGCAAACCATAATAAAAGGAAGCGTAAACCAACCTTTCACACCCTAGCTCATTCTCACAAAAACACAAAACAAATAAACTTAGCATTCACGCCCAAGGCAAAAAGTAAGAAGCAAAAAAAATAATTATCCCTTCTCCTCCTCTCTAGTAACCGAAACCATAGCCCCATAAACACCCTCACCACCAAAAATAATAAAGCAGCAAACATCATCACCGAAACCCCTCATAAACAGAAAACATCATCACCGAAACAGTCACCAAATTACCCACTGTAATATCACCGAAATCACTCCTTGAAACTGCACTGCAGTGACCGAGAAAACCCTCCACAAACTGCACTGAAAACAATCCAGAAATAATCCGAAAATAGTCGGAAACAACCCCGAAAACAACCCCAAAACAGTGACCAGAAAACACAACAAGAAACAACAGCAAAACAGAGGAAACGACGACTCAAAACCGCGAGGCAATGAACGAAAGCAATGGACCAGTGAACCGGAGGAGTTGCGGAGCATCAATCCTTCCGACGGTCGTGTAACGCACTTTCGAGAGACGACTTAAGAGGTTAGACCTGAGGGCACCATTCTTATTTATTCTCATCTTTTTTTGTTGTTTATTAGAATCCCTTCGGATGAGAGTCGTTTTTTGATACATGTTGTGGTCCTTGAATGAATGGAATATGTGTTCTCGCTTGGGGTATATCGGATTGAAACCCAGACGTAAATTCCGTAGCCGAATCCGAATGGATGGTAGTGCTGTCTGTACTTGGGAAATAACTCCAGGTACCACTCGAGAAACTTTGAAATGCATGTTTCGTCTTGTTATTTAATTTTCGTTCATTTATTGCTTGTAATCCCATCATCCATTCCTCCGTATTCCCAACCGGGCCGCGAGCCTCGGAACATCATCGTCGATTTTTTTGGTCCTATAGCAAGTTCACAGTACTAGTGAGAATCCATAGATCATACCAATACCAGTAGGAACCCATGTAAAGTTAAAAGAGCAGACCCATGAGAATTGAATGCACTAAGAAATTAGGAAAAGTACTAGTAGGGACAGTAGGACATAGTACCATAGCCGTGACCTATAGTAAGAAATTGAGATCCAGAAGGAAACTCATAAGACAAATGACTACTAGCCTCGGTAACATAACCTAAATCTTATAGATAGAATATATAAACAATTCAAAAGGATACGCATAGTAATAAGGAAGTTCAGTCTACATAGTAAGAATATATAATGTAACTTGAGGACATTAAGTAAATGAAGACTTTGGGTTGATTGATAAATATTAAAGAACTTTAAGACATGGAAAAGTCGATGTAGCTTCCAAGGGAACAAATAGTAAATAACATAAATGCGTATTGATATATCTTTATGGAATGCATATACTCACCCCTCCGCTTAGAGCTTAGTAATGAGAAGAATCAGTGAAGAAGTGCATTTGACAAATTAGATGAACTGCGGGACGGCTAGACAACCAAACCAATGAGTTCAACAGAACATAGATAAGAAATATGAGATAGAATAGTTCGAGGTCACAATAAGTCGAGCCAAATCTAGAAGCCATCGTTGAATTGGAAACCCTAAGGGAGTAACGACTCAAAAGTACGAAGGGACCAGAGAGAACGACTTTCAGGAATATTGTATATAACTCATAAGAGTCTCATTGTATTGAGAAGGAAGAACTAGATAGAGAGAGTAGCACCCGAACCAAGAAATTTAGTAGAGATGTCCTAAGCAATCAAAGTTCATGTAGTTTCCAGGGGAGTAAAGATATAAGGAGTTTATGGAATTGATATAAGAAGGAAATCTATGTAGTGGAGTAAACATCATAAGGAGGAAGAACAAATGGAGTATAGTATGACTCTTAGAGAGAGTAAAGACTTAAGACGGTTAAACAACAGAAACTAGTCGGAAGAAATATATAGGCTACATGATGGAGTATCTAGAGAGCATGACTCTATAGAAGGTTCACAATAAGAGGTAGTATGATCGATAGTCAGAAAAAAGATCAAGAGTGAAGAGATGAAACATGAGACAATTTAGATAGTACCTAGCAGAATTAGCTTAGTGTGGGAGCCGACACTAGTAAAACGAGAGTCCCAGACTTATAGATGAGCAGGACGTGCAAGTACAGAATGGGTAGCTAGTGAGGTCAGCACAATTGGAATGGTTTCGGGACCAAGCCCACCCTCCCAACCCTCATTATACCATAGTAGCTAAGATGGACCTCGTTAACCGCCTCAAGATATCCCCAAGAACAAGTGAAACCATAATGTAGTAATATCTCATAAGACAGGGTAAGAGACAATTGAAAGATAATACCCTTCAAGATAAATGCCAGATACAGAGGAACCGCAAGTTCCATAAATAGTTAAGAATGGGAAAGAAAACAGAAATGATATCAAGTGAAAGGTGGAGGTGGAACTGTTGAGCTAAGACGACAATAGAAAAAGATACCAAATAAACACTTACATAAGTGTATAATGATAAGATGATTTTCAATGGTACTGCTGAATAGTAAGTTTTTTTTAGAGTTGGGATAAGACTAGAATTCTATTATATGAGTAAGGGGAGGAAGATAATGATAGTGACCTGTGTGTTTTTCCTTCGCAGCGCACCGTCAAAGATAATCCATAGGATGACTTGAAATGAGATTTATTGAAGTATAACCTAGAGACGACCAAGAAAACTAATAATATTGATATTGTTAAGATCGGGCTATCACCTGACAGGATAAGACTCGAGGGATGATTGAAGGTGGAGTATTCTAGAGTGCAAGTAGGTAAGGAAAGACTAGTCATCGTAAAAGATAGTAACCATATTTATAGTAGCAAAGAAATTAAAGGTGCAAAACGTGTACAAACAAAAACCAAAACAAAATAACCAGTGACAATGTAAATAATAAAGAACACAGTTTAGGCATAAAGATGCATACATGCAGGCTTAACATAGATACCTTGTCCTAAAATTCTTTAGTCAATTGAGAAGGATCGCCAAAAAAAAAATAACTACATAGAATTAACATCCTAAGTATGAGCGCCATTGGTTGATGGTGAACGTATATGAAGAAGTTAGCTATAAATTATGAAGTCCTAAACCCATAGATAGTCGAAAATGTGAGCACTCGAAAGAAGGAGCTCATAAGTAGTGGGAGCTTAGTAAGGAGGAAAGAGAGATGGTCAAATAGTTAGTTAATATATGATAATGAATGCAAGAATAAGATCCTAGTATGTGGAGCTAAGGAAATATCTAGTAAGATATATCTTATAAAGTCATTTAAGTGTTATATTATAAAGAGTAACCGAAGAACCTGAGGTATACATAAGTCAAGGGAAAAGTGAATGCCATTGGCTATTATACAAAGTACAATAGTGACAACTTAAACGTGAGGAGTAACAGAAGCTCTATGTGATATTAAGAATTAGTGTTTTCATGACAAAAGATATAAGAGCTAAGGAGAAATGATTTAATTGGAATGATTGTTGTCATGCCCTATTAGCATGAACGCATTAGATTCAGGGAGGACCTTACATGTTAAGTAAGCAATTAAGTAACATACAGTCGTGAAGTATCAGACGGAAATGAGCAATTCACGCAGCCACCAGTTCGTAGAGAACCTAAGTTCAAATCATGAGAAATTAAGTATTTCAAGTACACCATGCGGGACGTATATAGTATGAACAAGAGATAGATAGAATCATAAGAAAGATAACTTCCATTAAGAGTAACACTGATGCGAGAAGGCTAGAGATATGGTATAAATGTTAGTGTCCTACACATGCCACAAGATCACTAAGATTGATTTGTGTGTGAATAAATCAAAGGGAGTTGCGGAAATACTCACATTGATCGGATTTAGGATTTCAAAAATTCCTTCTTTGTTGGAAGCTCCAAGCCTTCATTTTTTATTTCCAACTCAAGGGGTGAGTTTCCCTATCACCTTAATCAACTCTTTGTGCTAGCTTTGTAGAATTTTGCAACAAAATTCCATGGAGAGAGGATGAAGCTCACGGTTTTGTGATGAAAGAGAAGCTGAATAGTTTCTTTTGTGTTTTCCAAAAACATAAAGCAAAAGTTGGTGGTTGGTGGTTGGTTTGATTAAATACAATATTTAATGTTATGCCAACTACACACATCAAAAAGTTAAATATGATATAAGTTAGTGGGTTCCACCACTTTGAATTCAAAATTCAAGTTTACATCTCCAACACACTTTGGGACCGGTTTATTTAATCCGACTAAACGAGTTTTCCGTCGCTACATAATTAAATCCAATTTAATTAAATAATAATGCCTCACAAAATTATTACGAAAGTCGCTTACAAATTAATTCAAAATTAATTTGTTCGCTTGAATTAAAATCCAATTTTAATTCCGTATTGAATTCCTATTTCAATTAATATATCCGATATATTATTTTAGCCCAATTAAATAAATTAAATAGTAAAATCCAATTTAACTATTAAATTTACTTAGCCGATTAATTCCAAATTAATCGTGTTCTCTCTCTTCTTGACGAATTAATCCCAGATTAATTTTCTCTCTCATATTTAATCCTTGATTAATTCTGTTAGAGTCAAATGTCATCAGTGAATCTTTGGGAAGCGACCCAAGAGATTCCTGGATATATTGGCAGTAAATACGGTCATCGGACTATCCGAACACGTGCGTACCCAATACCACATTGATACCGATTTACAAGACATGGTTGGCTTCTAGCAAAGCACCGTGCCTACCCAATTCTCCAGAAATATTCAACGAAGAATATATATAATCTTTATCAGGCGTAGTATACAAAGTATTGCATATTACGATCCAGTATCGGATGTCACATGCCAGGCCTAGGGCTGGAATTACGTCTGCCCCGTACGAAGAATATATCGGATCACTAACAACTAGTCTCTGTAATCGGATAATGATAACCTAGTCATATTATCCCGATAGCTGCAGCATTTAAGAGTACTAGTTATGTATCTCTTCGTGATCATTATCTCTATATGACTGAAGTGATACTTCCATCTTGACATCACACCCAATACACTACGATTCTGAGTAAACCTAGAATAGGCATACACAGAACTTGTTAAAGCCCCGGACGACCAAAACCAAAGTTTACTGATTGTCGCAAGTATTAGGGATGCAAGTCTCAGGTTAATACCAAATACACCTACCCTGATTCGGATTCCTATAGACACATAGTCATACTACCAATGGGATTCCGAAAGGTCTATCCAGAGCGAAGCTGTTCCCGATCCAACGGCCAACAGAACCTCCTATCACACTTTCATAACTATCTCATACTTAAATATATGAGAACTATGCGTTAAGCTTCCATAACGCGCACAAGTGCAATACTTGCCTATTCGCATTATCGATGTCCATTCTCGATAATACTACAACTAGGGATATTTAATGATTAAACCTTTCGTGGATTAATACTGTCTCATATCTTATTAATCTGGTAATCATATAGACTTTTATCATTTATATATCCAAGTAATCCAATTACAAATGATAAAATAGCAATTTCCTTTGTCACATAGTTAATTTGTACAAAGAACACCATGTCTTTTACAAATAGTGAAGTTATGGGTCATAATTGTCCAACAATCTCCCACTTGGCCTATAGCCAATCACTCAAGTGTCCAACACCTGAACTATGTACGGGTCGCTCATACTTTTAATGAGATATCGCTTTCGTTAGCGGATCTGTAAGGTTATCATCTGATACGATCTTGTCGATCTTGACATCGCCATTATGTATAATCTGACGAATCAGATGAAACCATCGAAGTACATAGTTTGATCATTGATGAGACCATAATTCTTTAGCCTGTACTGTAGCCCAGCTCAGCTGCTAACAGAACTACTCCGAAACCAATTAGAAATTTTATAGATCCAAAATGCTTCTTTTGCTGCCTCAGCCGCAACAATATATTCTGCTTTTGTTGTTGAATCGGCAACAATATCTTGCTTGGAAGATTTCCTGCTCACTGTTCCATTGTTCAAACAAAATATCTACCCTTATTGCGACTTACAGTCGCCTTTATCGGTTTGGAAACTTGCATCGGTGAACCTAGTCACCTCAAGTTCTCCATCTCCATAGATTAAGAAAGCATCCTTAGTTCGTCTAAGATACTTAAGGATGTTCTTAACATCAATCCAGTACCATCACCTGGATCAGCCTAATTGTGATTGCAGATGCTCAAAGCATATGAGACACCAGGTCGTGTACATGTCATGGCATACTTGATCGATCCGATTGCAGAAGCGAATGGGATCCGACTCATTGAATCTCTCTCATCTTGAGTTTTAGGACACATGTCCTTAGATAGAGAGACGTTATGTGTTAATGTACAAGTTCTCGGAGAGTGCCAACAACCTTTAGATATAATCCAGTAGATCCTTATTCTTAGAATAAAGGTTGCCTCTGCCAAGAATTTTAAATATGGGAATGTAATTGCTAAGAAGCAATACATCATCAACGTATAGGACAATCATTGTTAGTGCGCTCCCACTAACCTTCTTATATACACAAGAATCATCATCGATTTGAATGAAACCATATACCATTATGACCACATCAAAATGTTGGTTCTAAGAACGCGATGCTTGCTTCAATCCATAAATGGATCAATTTAACTTGCAAACCTAGTTTACATCTTTTTGCGTGACAAAACCGCCAGGTTGTTATATAAAATATCCTCCAAAAGGTTTTCGTTAAGGAAAACGGTTTTGACGTCGAGCTGCCATATTTCATAATCGAAATATGCAGCATTAGAAAGCACTATCCAAATGGATTTCATCATGGCAACAATTGAAAAAGTTTCATCATAATCGACACCATGTTGATGACGATACCATTTCGATACAAGCCTAGCTTTGTACGTTTTGTATGTTGCCATCCATGTATGTCTTCACCATGAAGACCCATTTGCTACCAATAGGCACAATACCTTCTGGTACATAAACCAGTGTCCAAACTTGGTTGTATACATGGAATCCATTTCGGACTTCATGGCACCTTGCCATAAAGTGGTGTCGATACATTGTATCGCTTTCACATACGTAGCCGGCTCATTATCCTCAATAAGATTAATATTTTCATGAGGTGAGATCAGAAACCCATACCTCTAAGGTTTTTTTCTGACTCTCTCCGACCTACGCGATTCTTGTGCATTAGAAGATTGTGGAACAGTCTCATCCCTGATGAACTGTTCGTGTTCCGTGAGGGGATCGGTGCTAGGAACAGTATGACTACGATTTTCATTGAGTTCTACTTTTTTCCCACTTACCACTGCATTTAGGAATTCCTCTAAGGAAACTGCATGGAGAGCAACAAATACCTGTTCTCTTGTGGGTTGTATAAGTAATATACTTTGGTTTCCCTAGGACAACCTACATATAGGCACTTATCCGATTGGGTTCTACTTTGGCCACATCCAAACGTTTAATATATGCCCAGGATACCCAAATCTTTAGGGTTGAGAAACCCGGTTTCTTTCCTGTCAATATTTCATATGGAGTCTATCCAACAGACTTTTTCAGAACCTTATTCAAAATAAGTATTGCACTGTTCAATACGTATCCCGTGAAAGAAATTGATAGCTCAGTTCAACTCATCATAAACCTTACCATATCTAACAAAGTTCGGTTTCTCCGTTCGGACACTTCACTTAATTGAGGTGTTCCGGGAGGAGTCAACTATGAAAGAATACCATACTCTTTCAAGTAAACTTGAAACTCATAGCTTAAGTATTCTACACCACGGTCTAACAATAATATTTTTAATACTTTTACCGGTCTGTTTTTCTACTTCGTGTCGAAACTGTTTGAATTTATCAAAAGTTTCCGACTTGTGTTTCACAAGATTCACATAACCATAACGTGATGCAACATTTGTAAAGTTACGAAGTATTCTTAACCACCTCTAGCCTAGCTAGACATGGGCCTATATATGTCACCATGAACAAGGGCTAATAGATCGGTGGCACGTGCACCTTTACCACTAAAAGGTATTTTAGGCACTTTGCCTAATAAACAAGATTCGCGGACATCATATGAATTAGGACCAAATCCGTCCACGTATCCACTCTTCGAAAGTGTGGATATATGAGTCTTGTTAATGTGTCCCAGATGACAATGCCACAAATAAGTCTCATCTGATTTACTCAGTTTGAGCTTTTGTTTGTCATGTTATATGTTTGAGATTCATTTATATTCTAAATATAAATACTGTTATTCACATCTAATGTGTATATCTCAATATCATCTTTATAAACAAAAAACACCAGTGTTCTGGAACATAAAGGTATACCCGCAACGGTTTTTAAACTAGATATAGAGATAATGTTTTTATTCAAACTAGGTACAAACAATATAACAATTTCCTAATTTAAGTACATGCCCAAAGGGCAGTTCCAAAACTTAGGTTCCCACAGCCAAAACAGTGACTCTCGTCCCATTTCTGACTCGTAGGTCGATCTCATCTGAAGCCAGTCTCCTGTTAATCAGTAGATCCCGCACATCAGTACATATGTATGTACCACATCCAGTATCAAAAATCCAATTTTTAAAACCAATAGTGGACACGTTTATTACAATAACAAACATACCTGAAGTCGGAGCCTTGCCCGCTTTCACTTCCTTCATATCTGCCTTGTCCATTACGGCAGTCATGCTTCCAGTGACCCCGTTTGTCATAGTTTAGGCAGATATCTTTGGATATGTCCTTTGTCTTCCCAGAAGACTATTACGATTTTGCCTTTGCCATTTTTTTCACACCTGCAGAAATTAATTTAGGCCCAATTAAATATTAAATTTGGACTTAATGGAATAGTTTAGGCCAATTTGGATCCAATCCAATTGTCCTAAACCAACTTGGCCCAACCAAGCCCATTAGGCCAAAATACAACAACTTTAGCCCAATTCCAAATTAAGCCTAATTAATTAAATTCTAATTTTCCAAATTTCAAAATTTAATTAATTAAAGTGTATTGCACTAATTAATTATCTAAATTAACATTTCCAAAACATCAATTTAATTAATTAATCATGCATTATTTTATTCAACACATGTCCAACATTATTGAAACAAAATCAAGTCATTTTTATGCTCTTATGGTCACGGCAATGGAAGGAATTTATATCCGATTTCGATTTCAATTCGATTAAATAACAAATCAATATATCCAAGCATTTTAAACACATCCAATGGCTTAAAATCAAAAATCACAATGACCTAGGGTTATATATACATTCGGCCAAGCCTAAGATTTTGTGCAAAATTAATCCAATTAATTTTTCATAAAATTGATCATGCATAACTCTAAGTTATCAACATACAAGCATACTCAAACAAACAATTTGATTAAAACATGCTCAAATCAAAAATACCCAAATCAAGAATATAAACCATAAATTCAATTTCATGCTCATTAAGGCTCTGATACCATTGTTGGGTTTTTAAGGTCATCCCAAGATCAAATCAAGCATGAAATAATGTGAATACTAAAAGAAGTATAGCGGAAATATACTTACAAAGATCGGTTGGTTGGATGTTTTGATAACAAAAATTCCTCTTTGAGAAGTGCTCCAAGATCCTCTCTTTGAATTTGTGTGTTGAAGCTCTAAGCTTTGAGATGGATTCCAAACTCTAGGGAATGTTTCCCTAACACCTTTGTATGATCTCTTTGAGTGCTAGCTCTTGAATAATTTGCAACAGATCTTCCAATTTCTCTATGATAAATTCAGCCAAGCCAAGAAAATTTTGGGAGAGAAAATTTTATCCATTGCCGTGAATGAGGAGAGAAGAGATGAAGTGATGATTCTTCATTTTCAAAAGAAAATATATGATATACCAAATATCCAACATTTGGCATATGTCTTTCAAGTCATCACTTTGAGTGTTTTACAAGTCTTTAACAACCCACCAAATACCATCAACAAAAAGCTGATTAAATGACTAGGTGATGTGACTTGTGGGCCCCACATGATTCAAAAACCGAGTGGGCCCGCAAACACATTCCGGGCTCGGGTTTGTTAATTCCGAATTAACGAATTTTCCATTGCGACGTAATTAAATCAAATTTAATTAAATAATTATGCCTAACATAATTAAGGTATGTGACTAACTGTCAAATGGACTTCCCGTTGTAGATTCCCCGAGGGGAGGGCGGAGCAAGGCTCGCAGTGGATACCCAAGCCCCTTAGGCTCTTATCGCTTGGTGACAGGAATAAACAACGAGTCCTCCAAATTAGTCTATCACATGAGATGATTATCTAGATGCCTTCCAGCTTTTCCTTGTAAAAGGTGTGTAGTGAGTGAAGGAAGACACCAAACATCCCCTAGGAAAATGATTATCTAGGTGCCTTCCAGCTTTTCCTTGTAAAAAGGTAGTGAGTGAAGGAAGACACCAAACATCACCTAGCCCTAACAATGTCTTTGATTAAATTCCTTAAACTTACAGTAAACATGGTTAATTAAAACACAAATCCAACAATTACAAGACATGTTTCGAGGCCGATTCTCTATCCCCAGTGGAGTCGCCAGACTGTAGACAACAGAAACTGGACGACGCATGCTGTTCTAGGCTCGCGGCACTAGTTGGGAGTACGGAGTAGCCACGGGGGACTAAACCGGAGAATAATGGAGTCGCCACCCGGTGTGAACCGGGAAAATGAGATTTAAGGCCGCACTCACCCCTCGCAAGGGAAGACCTCAAACCGTTGGGTTCGGAATGGTCCCTTACTTGTGTCACTTGTAATGAAAGGATTTACATAATAATTTAATCAAGTTTAAGTAACATTTATTTCCAAGGATATCATGCTTCTAAATTCACATATTCAAGATAAAACTACACCTAAATTTACATACATTTCACATCTAAGAGTACATGCTTGGAAGTACATCAAAGGAGCGACGAACATACATTCATTGGCATATTGTATTCATGCAAAATACCATAGATAACATGCTAAACTAATTCATCATGCTCAAACACAACCAAATAGTCATGCATAAAACTATAGCATACTAAACATCCTAATCATGCATAAGAAAATAAATATCATACTAAACAATTAAATCATGCTCAAACACAACCAACTAGTCATACATAATTAAATATCATAACTAACATGCTTTCTAAATTATTAATTCATGCGAAGAAGATAGGTATCGTATGCCCTCAGGTCTAACCTTTTTGCGTCGTCTTTTGAAGCACGTTTCACGGCCGGTCAGAAGGGTTAATGTCCCGCAACTTTTCTGGTTCGCTGGTTCCCTTTTCCTTCGTTGTCCTGCTGATTTGCTCGCTGTTTTCCCTCCGCTTGGCTGCTGTGTTGCTGCTGTCTCTCAGGCCACCATTCTGGTGTTTTAGCTATGTTTTGTGCGTTTTAAGGGGGTTGGGGCTGCTGTTGTTCGGTTTTTTTGAGGGGTTTCAAAGTGCAGTTTTTGTTCACTGTTTTAGGTGTTTAGTTACTGTTTTGGGGTATTTTGGGCTGCTGTTTTAGGTGCGTTTTTCGGTGGTTAAGGGGTATAAAAAGTGCAGGTTTTATGGTATTTTCAGGGCTATTTTGAGGGTTAAAGTCGTGGCAAACTTGATCAGGTCAGTAGGGCAGAATGCGGCAGTTTTTGTGAGCAGTGCAGTGTGCATGTTATGGTTCTGTTTTGGTCGTGCAGTGGGCAGTGCAGTGAGGGGGCTGTTTGGCGTGACTTATGGGGTATGAAGGGCTGTTTCAGCATAGATTTAAGGCTGTGAAGGGGCTTGTTGTATGGGTGTGAATGGTTGTGAGCAGTGGGTTGTTTGTTAGGGAGGTGTTTAGACGTGTTTAGGGGCTGTTTATGAGGGGGTTAGGCGTGAACTGCAGGGGCAGAATGTGGGCTGTTGTGGGCGTTCTTAAAGGCTTGAGAGGAGAGGACTTTGTGTGCTATTGAAGTGCTAAGTGTTGCTCAATATGTGCTAGGACATTTTGGTTGTGTTTAGGCTTCTTTTATAGGCCAAGTAGGAGAGTGTGGGTGGCTTACAACAAGCTTTTTCAAGGAATTGTTCTAGTGGAGAGGTTGGTGGAGGGTTATTTTAATGGAAGTGGAAGGTTGACTTTGGTATGCTTTGTCATTTTTGGGTGGCTATGGGCGTGTGGTTGGCTTGCAAAGGTGATGGGTATGAGTTTAGTGGGTTAGGTAGGCTTTGTTGGAGGTGGAAGTGAGTTGTACATGTTTTTGAGTGGAAGTGAGGTGTGCATGTTTTAAGGAATGTTGGTGGCTAGTGATGTGTGGTTGGTAAGATTTTATGTGTATTTGGTTTATTTGGGAGTGATGGGCGTGAGGTGTGGTTTGGGCATGGGTTTGGTTCTTTTTGGTGGGCTTGGGGTATTTGGGCTTGGTGTATGATTTGGTAAGTGACTTATGGGTTCTTGGGCCGAGCATACGCGGAGATCCAACGAGCAAATCGAAGCTAGATAACCAAGTTAAATCCAACAATAATTTCAATTTCCAACTTTTACCCTTCCGACGTCCGTTTCCTGCAACTTCCATGACATGAAAAGGTAGTGCCTCCTTACGAGACTCGTCATTGGACATGATATGCAAAAATGCAGTGTCTACAGTACAGTATCCCTGCGTGATCATCATCTCCATATGACTGAAGTGATACTTCCGTCTTGACATCACACCAATACACTACGATTCTCAATAAACCCAGATGAGGCGTACACAGAACCTGTTAAAGTCCCGGACGACCAAAACCAAAGCGTATTGATTGTCGCAAGTACTAGCGATGCAAGTCTCAGGTTAAGACCAAATACACCTACCCTGAAGCGGATTCCCATAGACATGTAGTCATACTACCAATGTGATTCTGCGGGGTTTATCCAATACGAAGCTGTTTCCGTACTATCGGTAAACACAACCTCCTATCACACTTGCATAAGTATCCAATACTTAAATATATGAGAACTATGTCGTAACGATTCTATAAAACGCACAGTGCAATACTAGTCTATTCTGCATTATCGACTGTCCAGTCTCGATAATACTACGACTAGGGATATTTAATGATTAAACCGTTGTGAATTGATATTGTCTCATATCTTATAATCTGGAACTAATTATAAGGACTTTTATTATTTATATATACAAGTAATCTAATTACAAAATGATAAATGCAATTTCCATTGTCACATAGTTAATTTGTACAAAAACCACAATGTCTTTTACAAATAGTGACGCCATTGGTCATAATTGTCCAACACTCATACATGAGTTTATATTGAAGTTAAGATTAGCATGTGTTAGAGATTTAGAGGCTCAAGGGGATATGAAGGCTTATTCCATGCCAGTAGCATCTCTGGAGCGATGATGTTATAATGATGGTATCAGAGCATGGTCTAGGGAGTCAGTGACTGCAGTGGAAGAGTGTTGGGGTCTTATATACTTAGTATGCGAGGTACTACCTACCTCGCAGTATCTGATCCCCGCGAGTACGTCCTCAAGCCCTATAGACAAATTAGTAAGAAATTCTCAAGCTTTTCGAATATTTTCCCTTATATAATAACATACTCTTTGCCCAGTTGAGAACCTTCTATAGTTATCTTGTTGGATCAATTGAAGCTCAAGATAAGCTATGAACAGATAGTAAAGCTCTAAGAATATCCACCCAAGAGAGTAAAAATGAGAAAAAAAACTATAAGAAAAGTAAGGAAAGATGCATAGATGCTTAAGCAACCAGAGGCATAAGAGATACATATGCAGATCAGATAGATAAGATAGTGCCGGAACTTATAGTAAAAATGAAAATAGAATAAGCTTGAGTAAGAGTAAAAGTCGAGTATGCCTAAAAAAGGTTCTTCCATCCAAGTAAGATTCTTTTTCTCCTTAGAAAATTCCTTCCAGTTGATCTGATAGCCTTCGAGTACCTCATATAGATAGCAAGTTTCCCTGAGTAGCGAATGATAGTTAGAAAGATAAAAGAAGCAAGAAACCGAGATTAGACGTGGGAGTTCAAATAGACAAGAAATGCCAAAAATGATGAAGAAATTCTAGATCCTCAAACCCAGGCTCTCAAATAAATAAATGAAGGTCATAGCGGAGATGATTAGTTACCTTACCCCAACAAACCCGATATAATATGACCCTAACCTAACCAGATCCTCACCCCTCAGTAATACCGGTTGGACAAATTATCCTGAAGGAATTTATCTCATATCTATCTTACATGAGTAATAGATTATACCAGGACAGAGGATACAGAGCAAAGACAACAATACTCATCGAGATATAGATACATGTCTCATCAGCCTTTACTAGCAAAGATAAAGACAACTGTAAGAAAATTAGTATTCTTACCGTATATTTTAACAAAGAGGTAGCAAACTTTGAAGGATGGTTCACCCAGAAAGAACTATATGAGGCTTCTAAGGTCAGACAAATAAGAAACCTGTCCCCAGCCTATATGAGCAAGTGTAGGCACCGCATTTTGGATATAAGTACCGATGATGAGTCTCGTACGGAGGCACTACTCTTTAGGTTGCGGAAGTCACGGGAATGGAATGGTGGAATGGGAAATTCAGAATAAGTATATCATCAGATTCAATTCACATGTTCACTACTTTCGCGTTCGTGGCTGCTTCGTGAGCATGTTCGAACATCAAGCAGATTGCAGGCGTTCGTGTAGAGTTCGAATCGGCGTTCGAACGGTGTCGGTACTTCTGGTTTTGCTGCTAGCCTCACGCCCAAGCCCAATTAGCACACCAAAACCCATCCAAAAATAATTGAAATATTTAAAATACATGTCACAAATTAAACTAATTAATTAGATCAATCCTTCCTAATCTAATCAAATCCCCTCATAATCTATTCAAATCCCTTCCTAATCAAACACCAATTAAGATATTCAATCCCTAAATTAAACCCATCTTTTCCTTTCATAAACAAATCAAAACACTTCCCTTTTTTGAGGATTCACTTCCTTACCTTGAAACCCTAGCAAACCATAATAAAAGGAAGCGTAAACCAACCTTTCACACCCTAGCTCATTCTCACAAAACACAAAACAAATAAACTTAGCATTCACGCCCAAGGCAAAAAGTAAGAAGCAAAAAAAATATTCTCCCTTCTCCTCCTCTCTAGTAACCGAAACCATAGCCCCATAAACACCCTCACCACCAAAAATAATAAAGCAGCAAACATCATCACCGAAACCCCTCATAAATAGAAAACATCATCACCGAAACAGTCAGTCACCAAATTACCCACTGTAATATCACCGAATCACTCCTTGAAACTGTACTGCAGTGACCGAGAAAACCCTCCACAAACTGCCTGAAACAATCCAGAAATAATCCGAAATAGTCGGAAACAACCCCGGAAACAACCCCAAAACAGTGACCAGAAACACAACAAGAAACAACAGCAAAACAGAGGAAACGACGACTCAAAACCGCGAGGCAATGAACGAAAGCAATGGACCAGTGAACCGGAGGAGTTGCGGGGCATCAATCCTTCCGACGGTCATGTAACGCACTTTCGAGAGACGACTTAAGAGGTTAGACCTGAGGGCACCATTCTTATTTATTCTCATCTTTTTGTTGTTTATTAGAATCCCTTCGGATGAGAGTCGTTTTTTGATACATGTTGTGGTCCTTGAATGAATGAATATGTGTTCTCACTTGGGTAATATCGGATTGAAACCCAGACGTAAATTCCGTAGCCGAATCCGAATGGATGGTAGTGCTGTCTGTACTTGGGAAATAACTCCAGGTACCACTCGAGAAACTTTGAAATGCATGTTTCGTCTTGTTATTTAATTTTCGTTCATTTATTGCTTGTAATCCCATCATCCATTCCTCCGTATTCCCAACCGGGCCGCGAGCCTCGGAACATCATCGTCGATTTTTGTGTCCTATAGCAAGTTCACAGTACTAGTGAGAATCCATAGATCATACCAATACCAGTAGGAACCCAGGTAAAATTAAAAGAGCAGACCCATGAGAATTGAATGCACTAAGAAATTAGGAAAAGTACTAGTAGGGACAGTAGGACATAGTACCATAGCCGTGACCTATTGTAAGAAATTGAGATCCAGAAGGAAACTCATAAGACAAATGACTACTAGCCTCGGTAACATAACCTAAATCTTATAGATAGAATATATAAACAATTCAAAAGGATACGCATAGTAATAAGGAAGTTCAGTCTACATAGTAAGAATATATAATGTAACTTGAGGACATTAAGTAAATGAAGACTTTGGTTGATTGATAAATATTAAAGAACTTTAAGACATGGAAAAGTCGATTGTAGCTTCCAAGGGAACAAATAGTAAATAACATAAATGCGTATTGATATATCTTTATGGAATGCATATACTCACCCCTCCGCTTAGAGCTTAGTAATGAGAAGAATCAGTGAAGAAGTGCATTTGACAAATTAGATGAACTGCGGGACGGCTAGACAACCAAACCAATGAGTTCAACAGAACATAGATAAGAAATATGAGATAGAATAGTTCGAGGTCACAATAAGTCGAGCCAAATCTAGAAGCCATCGTTGAATTGGAAACCCTTAAGGGAGTAAAGACTCAAAAGTACGAAGGGACCAGAGAGAACGACTTTGAGGAATATTGTATATAACTCATAAGAGTCTCATTGTATTGAGAAGGAAGAACTAGATAGAGAGTAGCACCCGAACCAAGAAATTTAGTAGAGATGTCCTAAGCAATCAAAGTTCATGTAGTTTCCAGGGGAGTAAAGATATAAGGAGTTTATGGAATTGATATAAGAAGGAAATCTATGTAGTGGAGTAAACATCATAAGGAGGAATAACAAATGGAGTATTGTATGACTCTTAGAGAGAGTAAAGACTTAAGACGGTTAAACAACAGAAACTAGTCGGAAGAAATATATATGCTACATGATGGAGTATCTAGAGAGCATGACTCTATAGAAGGTTCACAATAAGAGGTAGTATGATCGATAGTCAGAAAAAAGATCAAGAGTGAAGATGAAACATGAGACAATTTAGATAGTACCTAGCAGAATTAGCTTAGTGTGGGAGCCGACACTAGTAAACACGAGAGTCCCAGACTTATAGATGAGCAGGACGTGCAAGTACAGAATGGGTAGCTAGTGAGGTCAGCACAATTGGAATGGTTTCGGGACCAAGCCCCACCCTCCCAACCCTCATTATACCATAGTAGCTAAGATGGACCTCGTTAACCGCCTCAAGATATCCCCAAGAACAAGTGAAACCATAATGTAGTAATATCTCATAAGACAGGGTAAGAGACAATTGAAAGGTAATACCCTTCAAGATAAATGCCAGATACAGAGGAACCGCAAGTTCCATAAATAGTTAAGAATGGGAAAGAAAACAGAAATGATATCAAGTGAAAGGTGGAGGTGGACTGTTGAGCTAAGACGACAATAGAAAAAGATACCAAATAAACACTTACAGAAGTGTATAATGATAAGATGATTTTCAATGGTACTGCTGAATAGTAAGTTTTTTTTAGAGTTGGGATAAACTAGAATTCTATTTATGAGTAAGGGGAGGAAGATAATGATAGTGACCTGTGTGTTTTTCCTTCGCAGTGCACCGTCAAAGATAATCCATAAGATGACTTGAAAAGAGATTTATTGAAGTATAACTAGAGACGACCAAGAAAACTATAATATTGATATTGTTAAGATCGGGGCTAAGATCATCACTGACAGGATAAGACTCGAGGGATGATTGAAGGTGGAGTATTCTAAAGTGCAAGTAGTAAGGAAAGACTAGTCATCGTAAAAGATAGTAACCATATTTATAGTAGCAAAGAAATTAAAGGTGCAAAACGTGTACAAACAAAAACCAAAACAAATAACCAGTGACATGTAAATAATAAAGAACACACAGTTTAGGCATAAAGATGCATACATGCAGGCTTAACATAGATACCTTGTCCTAAAATTCTTTAGTCAATTGAGAAGGATCGCCAAAAAAAAAATAACTACATAGAAAACATCCTAAGTATGAGAGCCATTGGTTGATGGTGAACGTATATGAAGAAGTTAGCTATAAATTTATGAAGTCCTAAACCCATAGATAGTCGAAAATGTGAGCACTCGAAAGAAGGAGCTCATAAGTAGTGGGAGCTTTAGTAAAGAGGAAAAGAGAGATGGTCAAATAGTTAGTTAATATATGATAATGAATGCAAGAATAAGATCCTAGTATGTGGAGCTAAGGAAATATCTAGTAAGATATATCTTATAAAGTCATTTAAGTGTTATATTAAAAGAGTACCGAAGAAACCTGAGGTATACATAAGTCAAGGGAAAAGTGAATGCCATTGGCTATTATACAAAGTACAATAGTGACAACTTAAACGTTGAGGAGTAACAGAAGCTCTATGTGATATTAAGAATTAGTGTTTTCATGACAAAAGATATAAGAGCTAAGGAGAAGAAGATTTAATTGGAATGATTGTTGTCATCCCTATTAGCATGAAAGCATTAGATTCAGGGAGGACCTTACATGTTAAGTAAGCAATTAAGTAACATACAGTCGTGAAGTATCAGACGGAAATGAGCAATTCACGCAGCCACCAGTTCGTAGAGAACCTAAGTTCAAATCATGAGAAATTAAGTATTTCAAGTACACCATGCGGGACGTTATATAGTATGAAACAAGAGATAGATAGAATCATAAGAAAGATAACTTCCATTAAGAGTAACACTGATGCGAGAAGGCTAGAGATATGGTACAAATGTTAGTGTCCTACACATGCCACAAGATCACTAAGATTGATTTGTGTGTGAATAAATCAAAGGGAGTTGCGGAAATACTCACATTGATCAGATTTAGGATTTCAAAAATTCCTTCTTTGTTGGAAGCTCCAAGCCTTCATTTTTTATTTCCAACTCAAGGGGTGAGTTTCCCTATCACCTTAATCAACTCTTTGTGCTAGCTTTGTAGAATTTTGCAACAAAATTCCATGGAGAGAGGATGAAGCTCACGGTTTTGTGATGAAAGAGAAGCTGAATAGTTTCTTTTGTGTTTTCCAAAAACATAAAGCAAAAGTTGGTGGTTGGTGGTTGGTTTGATTAAATACAATATTTAATGTTATGCCAACTACACACATCAAAAAGTTAAATATGATATAAGTTAGTGGGTTCCACCACTTTGAATTCAAAATTCAAGTTTACATCTCCAACACACTTTGGGACCGGTTTATTTAATCCGACTAAACGAGTTTTCCGTCGCTACATAATTAAATCCAATTTAATTAAATAATAATGCCTCACAAAATTATTACGAAAGTCGCTTACAAATTAATTCAAAATTAATTTGTTCGCTTGAATTAAAATCCAATTTTAATTCCGTATTGAATTCCTATTTCAACTAATATATCCGATATATTATTTTAGCCCAATTAAATAAATTAAATAGTAAAATCCAATTTAACTATTAAATTTACTTAGCCGATTAATTCCAAATTAATCGTGTTCTCTCTCTTCTTGACGAATTAATCCCAGATTAATTTTCTCTCTCATATTTAATCCTAGATTAATTCTGTTAGAGTCAAATGTCATCAGTGAATCTTTGGGAAGCGACCCAAGAGATTCCTGGATATATTGGCAGTAAATACGGTCATCGGACTATCCGAACACGTGCGTACCCAATACCACATTGATACCGATTTACAAGACATGGTTGGCTTCTAGCAAAGCACCGTGCCTACCCAATTCTCCAGAAATATTCAACGAAGAATATATATAATCTTTATCAGGCATAGTATACAAAGTATTGCATATTACGATCCAGTATCGGATGTCACATGCTAGGCCTAGGGCTGGAATTACGTCTGCCCCGTACGAAGAATATATCGGATCACTAGCAACTAGTCTCTGTAATCGGATAATGATAACCTAGTCATATTATCCCGATAGCTGCAGCATTTAAGAGTACTAGTTATGTATCTCTTCGTGATCATTATCTCTATATGACTGAAGTGATACTTCCATCTTGACATCACACCCAATACACTATGATTCTGAGTAAACCTAGAATAGGCGTACACAGAACTTGTTAAAGCCCCGGACGACCAAAACCAAAGTGTACTGATTGTCGCAAGTATTAGGGATGCATGTCTCAGGTTAAGACCAAATACACCTACCCTGATTCAGATTCCTATAGACACATAGTCATACTACCAATGGGATTCCGAAAGGTCTATCCAGAGCGAAGCTGTTCCCGATCCAACGGCCAACAGAACCTCCTATCACACTTTCATAACTATCTCATACTTAAATATATGAGAACTATGCCGTTAAGCTTCCATAACGCGCACAAGTGCAATACTTGCCTATTCCGCATTATCGATGTCCAGTCTCGATAATACTACAACTATGGATATTTAATGATTAAACCTTTCGTGGATTAATACTGTCTCATATCTTATTAATCCGTAATCATATGGACTTTTATCATTTATATATCCAAGTAATCCAATTACAAATGATAAAATAGCAATTTCCTTTGTCACATAGTTAATTTGTACAAAGAACACCATGTCTTTTACAAATAGTGAAGTTATGGGTCATAATTGTCCAACAATCTCCCACTTGGCCTATAGCCAATCACTCAAGTGTGCAACACCTGAACTATGTACGGGTCGCTCATACTTTTACTGAGATATCGCTTTCGTTAGCGGATCTGTAAGGTTATCATCTGATACGATCTTGTCGATCTTGACATCGCCATTATGTATAATCTGACGAATCAGATGAAACCATCGAAGTACATAGTTTGATCATTGATGAGACCGTAATTCTTTAGCCTGTACTGTAGCCCAGCTCAGCTGCTAACAGAACTACTCCGAATCCAATTAGAAATTTTATAGATCCAAAATGCTTCTTTTGCTGCCTCAGCCGCAACAATATATTCTGCTTTTGTTGTTGAATCGGCAACAATATCTTGCTTGGAAGATTTCCTGCTCTCTGTTCCATTGTTCAAACAAAATATCTACCCTTATTGCGACTTACAGTCGCCTTTATCGGTTTGGAAACTTGCATCGGTGAACCTAGTCACCTCAAGTTCTCCATCTCCATAGATTAAGAAAGCATCCTTAGTTCGTCTAAGATACTTAAGGATGTTCTTAACATCAATCCAGTGCCATCACCTGGATCAACCTAATTGTGATTGCAGATGCTCAAAGCATATGAGACACCAGGTCGTGTACATGTCATGGCATACATGATCGATCCGATTGCAGAAGCGAATGGGATCCGACTCATTGAATCTCTCTCATCTTGAGTTTTAGGACACATGTCCTTAGATAGAGAGACGTTATGTGTTAATGTACAAGTTCTCGGAGAGTGCCAACAACCTTTAGATATAATCCAGTAGATCCTTATTCTTAGAATAAAGGTTGCCTCTGCCAATAATTTAAATATGGGAATGTAATTGCTAAGAAGCAATACATCATCAACGTATAGGACAATCATTGTTAGTGCGCTCCCACTAACCTTCTTATATACACAAGAATCATCATCGATTTGAATGAAACCATATACCATTATGACCACATCAAAACGTTGGTTCTAAGAACGCGATGCTTGCTTCAATCCATAAATGGATCAATTTAACTTGCAAACCTAGTTTACATCTTTTTGCGTGACAAAACCGCCAGGTTGTTATATAAAATATCCTCCAAAAGGTTTCCGTTAAGGAAAACGGTTTTGACGTCGAGCTGCCATATTTCATAATCGAAATATGCAGCATTAGAAAGCATTATCCAAATGGATTTCATCATGGCAACAAGTGAAAAAGTTTCATCATAATCGAAACCATGTTGATGACGATACCATTTCGATACAAGCCTAGCTTTGTACGTTTTGTATGTTGCCATCCATGTCTGTCTTCACCATGAAGACCCATTTGCTACCAATAGGCACAATACCTTCTGGTACATAAACCAGTCTCCAAACTTGGTTGTATACATGGAATCCATTTCGGACTTCATGGCACCTTGCCATAAAGTGGTGTCGATACATTGTATCGCTTTCACATACGTAGCCGGCTCATTATCCTCAATAAGATTAATATTTTCATGAGGTGAGATCAGAAACCCATACCTCTAAGGTTTTTTTCTGACTCTCTCCGACCTACGCGATTCTTGTGTATTAGAAGATTGTGGAACAGTCTCATCCCTGATGAACTGTTCGTGTTCCGTGAGGGGATCGGTGCTAGGAACAGTATCACTACGATTTTCATTGAGTTCTACTTTTTTCCCACTTACCACTGCATTTAGGAATTCCTCTAAGGAAAACTGCATGGAGAGCAACAAATACCTTGTTCTCTTGTGGGTTGTATAAGTAATATACTTTGGTTTCCCTAGGACAACCTACATATAGGCACTTATCCGATTTGGGTTCTACTTTGGCACCATCCAAACGTTTAATATATGCCCAGGATACCCAAATCTTTAGGGTTGAGAAACCCGGTTTCTTTCCTGTCAATATTTCATATGGTGTCTGTCCAACAGACTTTTTCGGAACCTTATTCAAAATAAGTATTGCACTGTTCAATACGTATCCCGTGAAAGAAATTGATAGCTCAGTTCAACTCATCATAAACCTTACCATATCTAACAAAGTTCGGTTTCTCCGTTCGGACACTTCACTTAATTGAGGTGTTCCGGGAGGAGTCAACTATGAAAGAATACCATACTCTTTCAAGTAAACTTGAAACTCATTGCTTAAGTATTATACACCACGGTCTAACAGTAATATTTTTAATACTTTTACCGGTCTATTTTTCTACTTCGTGTCGAAACTGTTTGAATTTATCAAAAGTTTCCGACTTGTGTTTCACAAGATACACATAACCATAACGTGATGCAACATCTATATATGTCACCATGAACAAGGGCTAATAGATCGGTGGCACGTGCACCTTTACCACTAAAAGGTATTTTAGGCACTTTACCCAATAAACAAGATTCGCGGACATCATATGAATTAGGACCAAATCCGTCCACGTATCCACTCTTCGAAAGTGTGGATATATGAGTCTTGTTAATGTGTCCCAGATGACAATGCCACAAATAAGTCTCATCTGATTTACTCAGTTTGAGCTTTTGTTTGTCATGTTATATGTTTGTCATGTTATATGTTTGAGATTCATTTATATTCTAAATATAAATACTGTTATTCACATCTAATGTGTATATCTCAATATCATCTTTATAAACAAAACACCCAGTGTTCTGGAACATAAAGGTATACCCGCAACGGGTTAAACTAGATATAGAGATAATCTTTTTATTCAAACTAGGTACAATATAACAGTTTCCTAATTTAAGTACATGCCCAAAGGGCAGTTCCAAAACTTAGGTTCCCACAGCCAAAACAGTGACTCTCGTCCCATTTCTGACTCGTAGGTCGATCTCATCTGAAGCCAGTCTCCTGTTAATCAGTAGATCCCGCACATCAGTACATATGTATGTACCACATCCAGTATCAAAAATCCAATTTCTAAAACCAATAGTGGACACGTTTATTACAATAACAAACATACCTGAAGTCGGAGCCTTGCCCGCTTTCACTTCCTTCATATCTGCCTTGTCCATACGGCAGTCATGCTTCCAGTGACCCCGTTTGTCATAGTTTAGGCAGACATCTTTGGATATGTCCTTTGTCTTCCCAGAAGACTATTACGATTTTGCCTTTGCCATTTTTTTCACACCCGCAGAAGCCTTCGGCCAAGCCTTGGCCTTCAGGGATGTCGAAGTAGGATGCGCCTGGCGCTTCTTGCCCCTTTGGAAGCTCTGGCTCTCCCTCCTTGAGCATAGCCATTAACTCTCCAAGAGTTTTCTCTTGGTTCATGACGAACCCGCCCCAACATTCGGGCTGAGACTGTAAGATCAAATCTATGGAAGTCTCGGCCTCGTAGGTAATGCCCACCTAACCTAGCTGTTCGATGTCAGCAATCATCTGTAACACCTAGAGCTCGACAAATGTACCTTCTGACATACGCAAGCGAAAGAGCTTCTTTTGTAATTCGTACTTATAAGATCTAAGGTTAGATCTGTGAAGATCCTTCAAGTTCAACATCAAACTATAAGGATCCAATCCTTTGTTCTAACGAAGAAATTAAGGAGTCATTGCGGCAAGCATAACAGATTGAGCACTAAAGTTATCATCACGATGAGTCTTCCTAAGCTCATGCTCTACTATTTGCTCAACTCTGGGCTCATGGCCCGATAGGTTTCTCTATCCAATATAGTAACTTCTCAGCTCCCAGAACTATCCTGAGATTTATTTCCCAATCTGAAAATTTACGCCATTGAAGACATTTTCACCCAGGATTATGTCCCTTAACGCTAATCTTTCTAGCCATCTCGATTGCAATAGTCCAACTATCCAATCAACGATATCAGGTACACTCAAAATGTAATGGTTACTATAGTCCAACTATATAACCAACTACAAGTGGAGTAGTGTCTTGTACAGTCTAACTGTTCAAAGAAAGTAATATTTAATATTAGTCCAACTAATATATATTTATAACGATTATAAATAAAATAAAAGAGCGCGTGTAACCAAGTATTAAGCGAAATTGCAAATTTAATACTGGCCTCCCACTAATTTTCGGCGAGCCTCTAACCCTCTGTAGAGTAGTCGGGAAACCCAGTTTTCTAGTGGGCTAGAATCTCGTTAAATAACACATAACCTTGACTTTGGCCAACAAGCTGTATGAAACTTAACTAGGTAGATCTCTAAGATCAATTGGATCACATCCAATTCCTAGATCCGGTAGGTGGACTTCAAAGTCCAAGATATATATCCAATATATATTTCCTAACCTTTTTCCTCTGAATCAACTAAGCCTTGGCTTTGGCTCAACAAGCTTAATGATTCTAGTTAAGCGCGACCCATTGACAGTGGAAAGTTTCGTAATCCACATCGATGAACTAGAAGTGACCTTGACTTTGGCCAACAAGTCATAACTGCTCAAGACATGCGATATAGAACAAAGCTTTCGTGGTCCAAACACATCCACGATGGACAATGGTCATGACTTTGGCCAATAAACCAATGCCAATCTCGGATCTTGAGAGAGAACCACTTAATGGAAGGAAAACACTTAATATTTGAGTGAGGGTTTTTCGCGTAAATTGACAACCAATTTATTATCTTTGATGAGGTCTCATCATACACCCTTAAACATGCGTTCTAAAAGAATAATAAGGCGCGAATGAATTAATAATGATATACGGATGGATATACGATACAATTTGTTCCTAGAACAAATATCTCCATTTCCTCTCTCCCGCTAGCACTATTCATACTTCTACCCAATTACATAATACATTAAAGAAACCTCATTTACATTGAGGGGAATTGATGAGAAGAGAAATACAATGAGAAAAGAGATAATAGGCTGGACACGCAGGTCCAATTTAATAAATTCCGAATTTATTACAACAATTTCCAAAAATTGCCCCACCTTTCTAATATTCATCCGATATACATTATTCATACAAATACATCTAAGTATTCACACAAAGCATGCTGTTAATCAATCTAACCCAATTAATTAATCTTTGATTAATGACCATCCAATGTTCAAACAACGATTTGATTTGCGCGAGTCCAACTCGTTTAAGAATAAATACTCAAAGTAAGTATTTTTGAATTATATCGAACTACAATTTTAAATCCAATACTAATTCATATTTAATTCCAACTTAAATAATTACACTTATTTTAGTGCCTTTTAGACTTGGATTCCAAATCCAATCTAAACGGGTCTCAAAGGCCCATTTAGTATCCAATATTATTCAATTAAAGTCCAATGGGCTTTCAATTAATTTTTAAGGCATGGGCTTTGGCCAATATGGATCAAACCCAAAATGCCAAGGCTGAAATAGGAATCACCTTATTGCCAAAATTCAATTTAGGCCTATTAGGCCCAATTAAATTATTTAAAGGCCCAATAGTCATTTTGGACTTTATGGAAATGGTTTTAGGCCCAATTGGATCCAACCCAATTGACCAAAACCAAACTTGGCCCAACCATGCCCATTAAGCCCAAATACAACAAATTAGTCCAATTTAATAAATTCCAAATTTAAAGACTAATATATATTAACATAATATTCTAAATATCACATTAATTTTTATTCAAGTGTAATTAACATAACTAATCAACTAATCTAATGTTTCCAAAATATTAATTAATCCAATTAATCATGCTCATTAATTCCAATTCGTGTCCAACACAAATTGAAGTAAAATCAATTCTACAACATGCTTAGGCTCACGACAATGGCAAAGAAATTATCATGCAATTTGATTTCAATCCAATTAAATCAACATCTAACATACATTTCATGTCAACAACACATCCAATTGTCTAATTTTCAAAAAATCACCATGAGCACACTTCAGGGTAGTTTTGGTCATGTCAAGAAATTGTGGATTTTTTATCTAATCAATTTTTCTCAGTTCCAAAGATGTACAAATCCAATTCAACATCATATAAACATAACCACACAACCAATTTATGAAAATACATACTCCAAGTATAAAATCCCCAAATTAAAGTTTATAAACCCTAGATTTCAAATCAAGCTTAGGATGGTTCTGATATCATTGTTAGTGTCCCACACATGCCACAAGATCACTAAGATTGATTTGTGTGTGAATAAATCAAAGGGAGTTGCGGAAATACTCACATTGATCGGATTTAGGATTTAAAAAATTCCTTCTTTGTTGGAAGCTCAAAGCCTTCATTTGTTGTTTCCAACTCAATGGTGAGTTTCCCTATCACCTTAATCAACTCTTTAAAGTGCTAGCTTTGTAGAATTTTGCAATAAAATTCCATGGAAAGAAGATGAAGCTCACGGTTTTGTGATGAAAGAGAAAGTGAATAGTTTCTTTTGTGTTTTCCAAAAACATAAAGCAAAAGTTGGTGGTTGGTTTGATTAAATATAATATTTAATGTTATGCCAATTACACACATAAAAAAGTGACATGTGATGTAAGTTAGTGGGTCCCACCACTTTGAATTCAAAATTCAAGTTGACATCTCCAACACACTTTGGGACTGGTTCGTTTAATCCGACTAAACGAGTTTTTCGTCGCTACGTAATTAAATCTAATTTAATTAAATAATATTGCCTCGCAAAATTATTACGAAAGTCGCTTACGAATTAATTCCAAATTAATTCGTTCGATTGAATTAAAATCCAATTTTAATTCCGTATTGAAATCCTATTTCAATTAATATATCTGATATATTATTTTAGCACAATTAAATAAATTAAATAGTAAAATCCAATTTAACTATTAAATTTACTTAGCCGATTAATTCCAAATTAATCGCGTTCTCTTTCTTCTTGACGAATTAATCCCAGATTAATTCTTGCCGCAATTAATCCCAGATTAATTTTCTCCCTCATAATTAATCCTAGATTAATTCTGTTCGAGTCAAATGTCATCGGTGAATCTTTGGGAAGCGACCCAAGAGATTCCTGAATATGTTGGCAGTAAATACGGTCATTGGACTATCCGAACACGTGCGTATCCAGTGCCACATTCTTACCGATTTACAAGACATGATTGGCTTCTAGCAAAGCACCGTGCCTACCCAATTCTCCAGAAATATTCAACGAAGAATATATATAATCTTTATCAGGCGTAATATACAAAGTATTGCGTATTACGATCCAGTATTGGATGTCACATGCTAGGCCTAGAGCTGGAATTGTGTCTGCCACGTACGAAGAATATATCGGATCACTAGAAACTAGTCGCTGTAATCGGATAATCATGACCTAGTCATATTATCCCGATAGCTGCAACATTTAAGAGTACTAGTTATGTATCCCTGCGTGATCATCATTTCCATATGACTGAAGTGATACTTCCATCTTGACATCACACCCAATACACTATGATTCTTAGTAAACCCAGAAAAGGCGTACACAGAACCTGTTAAAGCCCCGGATGACCAAAACCAAAGCGTACTGATTGTCGTAAGTATTAGCGATGCAAGTCTAATGTTAAGACCAAAAACACCTACCCTGATTCGGATTCCCATAGACACATAGTCATATTACCAATGGGATCAACGGCCAACATAACCTCTTATCACACTTGCATAAGTATCTGATACTTAAATATATGAGAACTATGTCGTTAAGCTTACATAACACGCACAAGTGAAATACTAGCCTATTCCGTATTATCGATGTCCAGTCTCGATAATACTACGACTAGAGATATTTAATGATTAAAACTTTCGTGGATTAATTATGTCTCATATCTTATTAATCTGGTTTTAATCATATGGATTTTTATCAATTATATATCTAAGTAATCCAATTACAAATGATAAAAGAGTAATTTCCTTTGTCACATAGTTAATTTGTACAAAGAACATCATGTCTTTTACAAATAGTGATGCTATGGGTCATAATTGTCCAACAACCCAGGATTAAGCATTCATCTACAAGAATTGAATATGGTATATCGAGCTAAGAGATTCCCAGAATTTATATCATCAAGTCCTTGAAAAAAATAGTAAAAAACAAGTAAAGGAAAATAAGAGTGGCATAGGTCAGATACCTTCAAACCAAGGCCTAATTGTTGGAAAATTATGACCCATATCGTCACTATTTGTACAGATCACGGTGTTGTTGTACAAATTAACTATGTGACAAAGGAGATTGCACTCTTATCATTTGTGATTAGATCACCTAGATATATAAATGATGAGAGGTCCCTGTGATTTGTTCCTGGACGGAGAATGATATGAGACAGTATCAGTCCACGTAGGATAAATCATTAAAAATCCCTAGTTAGAGTATTGTCGAGATTGGACATCGATAAATACGTAAAAGACTAGTATTACACTTGTGCACGTTGTGAGGGCACAACATCATAGTTCTCATATATTTGGGTATATGATACTCATGCAAGTGTGATAGGAGTTTGTGTTTTACCTATGGTACGGGAAACAGCTTGGCTCTGGATAGACCTATGTGGAATCCCATTGGTAGTATGACTGTGTGTCTATGGGAGTCCGCAATCAGGGTAGGTGTATTTGGTCTTAACCTGAGACTTGGCCCGCTAATACTTGCGACAATCAATATACTTTGGTTGAGGTCGTCCAGGGCTTTAATAGGTTTTGTGTACGCCAATGCTGGGTATATTGAGAATCGTAGTGTGTTGGGTGTGATGTTAAGACAGAAGTATCACTCCAGTCATATGGAGATGATGGTCACATAAGATACGAAACTCGTTCTCTTAAATGCTCGAGCTATCGGGATATTATGACTAGGTCATGTATATCCGATTATAGAGACTAGTTGCTAGACATCCGATATGTGCTTCGTACGGGGCAGACACAATTCCAGCCCCAGGCCTAGCACGTGAACATCCGATACTGGATCGACATACTCAATACTACGGTATACTACGCTTGATATAGATCACATATTCCTATAAGGATATTTCTGGAGAATTGGGTAGGCATGGCGCTTTGCTAGAAACCAACCTTGTCTTGTAAATCGGTAAAAACGTAGTACGAGGTACTTGCGTGTTCGGATAGTCTGACGACCGTATTTACTGCCAACATATCTGGGGATCTCATGGGTCACTTCCCGAAGATTCACCGATGATGTATGACTCGCACTTTATTAATCTGGGATTAATTAGATGAGAGAGAAAATTAATCTGGGATTAATTACGGAGATATTTTATCTGGGATAAAATATTAATTAAAGAGAGAGAACGATTAATTTGGAATTAATCGATAAAATAATATATTTGATATATTATACGAAATTATATTTCGATGCGGAATTAAAATTAGATTTTAATTCGGGCGAAAAAATTAATTTAGAATTAATTCATTAGCGATGTGAATAGTGATTTCGCTAGGCGTAATCGTTTAATTGCGTCGCGACGGAAAATTCGTTAATTTGGAATTAGTGAACCCGAGCCCGGGAGTGTGATTGCGAGGGCATTCGCATTTCGAATTCGAATACGGCACGCGAGTCACATCAAGCGTCAAAACGCTAGTCACATCAAGCGTCAAATCACATGTCACTTTGAGTGATGTGACAATTTGATTGATTGATGTGAGATGATGTGGGTTGATTGAAAAACATTTATTGCTTTTTCTTTTGACTTTTGAAAAATTGAAAAATGGTTTTGATTTTTGGAAAATCAAAAATATATATAAAACAATTTCCTTTTTCTTTTCTCTCTCTCACTTTTCGGTCTTCTCTCTTTTCCATCCCTCTCTCTTTCACGGCTTTGAGCCTTCTTCTTCTTCCTTCCATTTTTGGTTCGACCGAGTAACAAGGAGAAGAAAAGTGAGTGTTTTGTGGCAAAACAAAAGTGCTAGCACACACTTGGGTCAATAAAAGGTCATAGGGCAGTGTTTTTGTGAGCTTGGAAACTGATTTTGAAGCTTGAAGCTTGGAGCTTCAATGGAGTCATCAATGGCCGATTCATGGAGGAGCCAAACCAGTCAAAACCGAGCACCCCACTGCCAAGGAGAGCCACTGCCGAGCTTCTTGGAGGAGTTGTCTTCTTCGCGTCGCAAGATCCGGTCAATGTGAGTATATTCCGCACCTCCTTTGATGTGTATTCATGCGTTTTCATCTTGATTTCATAATCTTGGGACCTAATCTAGAAACCAACAATGGTATCTTGAGCTTTGATCAAGCATGAAAAAGTTTGGGTTTGAAATTGGGTAAAATCAATTGAAGCATGATTTGGTTAAATTGATTGATTAAGTATGCTTGTATGTTGATAAATTGAAGTTGTGCATGATCAATTTCATGAAATTGGATTGGATCCATTTTTCCCCAAATTTTTGGGCATGGCCGAAAATTGTGAAACCTAATATCTTGGTGATTTTTTATTTTTTGATCATTGGATGACTTAAAACAATTGGCTAATGTTAATTTGAGGTTTAATTTGATTGAATTTTGAATTGGACATTTTTCCCCAAATTAAAGGCTTGGCCGAAAATATTGAGTATTTGAAATTCATTGTGTTTTTTTATTTTAATTCATTGGATGAGTTGAATTGATTTGGGAAATGATGATTGTGGATTCAATTCGATTGAAACCGAATCGGAATGAAAAAAACCCTAAATCGCCGAGAATAAAGAAGCATGAAAATGGGTTTGATTTTGATAAAAATGTGTTGGACACTATGTGTTGTTAAAGTGCATGATTAATTAGGCTAATTGATATTTTAGAAATATTAATTGGGTGATTAATTGTGTATTACACTTAGGTTAATTAATTATGGAATTTGGAATTTTATAAGTTAATTAATTTTGGCTTATTTTGGAAATGGGGCCTTAAAGGTTGTAATTGGGCTTGGTTGTACCAAGTTAGGTTTAGGCCAATTTAGTTGGATCCAATTAGGCCCAAAACCGAATCCATAAAGTCCAATTATGACTTAATGGACCTTAATTATTTAATTGGGCCTAATGGGCCAAAATTGATTTCTGGGCTTATGGGGTAATTCCCGGATTGGACTTTGATTATCGGTTTGACCCGAGTTGACCAAAAGTCCACGCCTTAAAGAAATTAATTAAAAGCCAATTGGACTTTAATTAAATTAAAGTTGGACGTTAATCGGGCTTTGAGACCCATTACGATTGAATTTGGAATTTAAATCGTAAAAGGTTTATTAATAAAGTGTAATATTTAATTTGGAATTAAATAGTGAATTAATATTAAATACAAATTGAATTGGATTTAATTATGTAGTTTAATTTAATTCAAGAATTTATACTTTGAGTACTTATTCGCAAAAACGAGTTTGACTCGAGCAAAAAATCAAATCGTTGTTTGAACATTGGATGATCACTATTTATCAGATTAATTAATTGGATTAGATTAATAGATTACATGCTTGTGTGAATACATGGTTGCGATGCATGAATAATGTATATCGGATGGATATTAGAAGGGTGGGGCAATTTTAGAAATTGTTGTAATAAATTGGATTTATTAATTGGACCTGCGTGTCCAGCCTTATCACCTCCATACTCTTTGTATTCTCTTCTCACCTATTCCCCTCAATGTAAATGAGGTTTCTTTAGAAGTGTAGTGTATCGGGTAGAAGTAAATACATGTGCTAGCGGGAGAGAGAAAGAGAGATTTGATCTAGGATCAATGGAAAGTATTCATCCGCATATCATTATTATTTTATTCATATGCGCTTTATTATGTGTTTAGAATGCATGTTTAAGGGTGTATGATGATGAGACCTTAACAAAGATAATAAATTGGTTGCCAATTTGCACGCGAAAAACCCTCAAACAATATTAAGCGTCTTTCCTTCCATTGAGTGATTCTCACTCAAGATCCGAGACGGCATTGGTTTGTTGTCCAAAGTCAAGGCCTTTGTCTGTCGAAGATGTGTTTGAATCACGAAGGCTTTGTTCCATATCAGTGTCTTGTCCAAGTTGTGGTTTGTTGGCCAAAGTCAAGACCAATTCTTGTCCATCGACATTGATTACGAAGCTTTCCATGGTCAATGGGTCGCGCTTGACTGGGATCATTAAGTTTGTTGTGCCAAAGCCAGGCTTAGTTGATTCAGAGGAAAAAAGTTAGGTAATACATTGGATGTATTGGCATATATAAGATATATGTTTCGGACTTAGACGTCCCCCTTCTGGAACTAGGAATTGGATTGGATCCAATTGATCTTAGAGATATACCTAGTTAATTATCATACAATTTGTTGGCCAAAGTCAAGATTGTGTGATATTTAACGGGATCCTAGCCCACTAGGAAACACGGTTTCCCGAGTACTCGACAGAGGGCTAGAGGCTCGCCGAAAAATAGTGGGAGGCAAGAATTGAATTTGCAATATTCGTTTAATTACTTGCCATACACGCTCAATCACAAATTATTTCGTCGTTATATTAAATGTTAGTTGGACTAATATTTAAATTGTTGTTTTAATAAACAGTTGGACTTTATTATAGTTGATTATATAATTGGATTATAGTAATCAATATATTTGAATTAATTAATTTCAATTTACAGTTGATTTTATAATTGGATTATAGTAATCAATGTAATTAAGGTTAATTGATTTAAATTATATTTGATTGTATAGTTGGACTATAATAATCAATATAATACATAGTACCACATATCGTTGATTAAATAGTTGGACTATTAGAATCAAGATAAAATTGAAAGATTAGTGTTTAAAACATAATCATGGGTGAAAATGTATTTAAACGACTTTAATTTTAAAATTGGGAATTGTTTCAGGATGGTCCTGGAAACTAATAAGTTATTTTATTTGATAAAATAATATATTATGCCTAAGCCTGGAGTTAAGCAAATAAGTGGAACATGATATTTGGAATATTCATGTAATGATAACTTTAGTGCTTAATCCATAATACTTGTAATATAGACTCATTAATTTCTTTATCAGAACTAAGGATTAGATTCTTAAAGTATGATATTGAAATTAAAGGATCTTCATAGATTAGATCTTTGAAATATTAAATTGCAATAAATAATTCTTGGAGAATTAATGACTATTCTCAAGGAGACAAAGTCAAAGTTTGCAATAATGCAAGTAGCGCAAGGCGCACCTTATTTCGATATTCCAAAAGGCCAAGGCTTGGCCAAAGGCTTCTGGAGTGTGGAAAATGGCAAAGGCAAAATCATTATAATCTTCTGGGAAGATAAAATGACATATCCCAATAAGGAATTGAAGACGAGCAAGACTCTGACTTCAAAAATATTTGTCAACATTATGTTCACTACTAGTTTTAAAATTAGATTTTAAATACTTAGTGTGATATATAAATATATGTATTGACGTTCAGAATCTGTTTTGAACAGGATACTGACTTCAATAGAGATTAATCTGCGAATTGGAAACAGGACGAAAGTCGCTGTTTTAACCGTAGATACCTGAATTTAGGAACTACATTCGGGTTAGTACTTAAATTAGGAAACTGTTATAATGTAACTAGTTTTACTAGTATCTCTATGTCAGTGTTTAACCCGCTGCGGCTGAACCTTTATATTCTAGAACACTAAAGTGTTTCATTATATAAAGATGATATTGAGATAAACACATTAGATATAAATAACATAATTTATATTTTGAATATAAATAATATCTCAAATATATAACATGACAAATAAATAGCTCAAACTGATTTGATCAATTAAGAAACTAATTGTGGCATTGTTGTCTGGGACACAATTTAAACAAGACTCGTATATCCACACTTTTGAAGAGTGGGTACTATGAGTAATTTGATTCTATTCAAATAAAGTCTACGAATCTAGTTTATTGGGCAAAGTGCCTAAAACACTATTTACTTGGTAAAAGTGCCAGTGCCACCGATCTGTTACCCCTAGTTCATAGTGAAGCAAGTGGGCCCATGTCTAGTTAGGCTAGATGTGGATATGAATATTTCATGACCTTTACAGATGTGGCATCGCGTATGGATATG
Source organism: Zanthoxylum bungeanum (assembly GCA_019454045.1). Taxonomy (NCBI): domain Eukaryota; kingdom Viridiplantae; phylum Streptophyta; class Magnoliopsida; order Sapindales; family Rutaceae; genus Zanthoxylum; species Zanthoxylum bungeanum. The sequence goes on along the minus strand of SKCR01039235.1, from coordinate 14,178 downwards.
TGTTTCTTCAGAAACACAAATCGAAAACTGTTAAAGTTTCGACATGAAATAGACGAACAGATCGGCTAAAGTATTAAACCATCACGGTTTGACCATGATGAAAATACTTAAGCAATAAGTTTCTCATATACTTGAAAGAGTATAATATTCTTTCAATGAGGACTCCTCCCGGAACAGTCAGTTTGACGGTGTATCCGAAATGAGAGACCGAATTTTGTTGGACATGATAAGGTTAATCACGAGTCGCTCTAAGCTACCATTTCCTTCAACGGATACGCTAAATAGTGCAGAACTTATTTTGAATAAGGTTCCATAAAATCTGTTTGACAGATAACATATTAGATATGAACGGGAAAGAAACCGGGTTTCACATTCCTGAATAATTTGGGAATGCTAGGCATACGTTTTGATGATACCAAACAAGAACCCAAATTGGATAAGTGCCAAATGTAGGTTATCCTAGGCATACCATAAGTATTGTACTTATACAACTCACGAGAGAACAATTTAATTGTTGCTCACCATGCGGTTTTCCTAAGAGGAATACCGATATGCAGTGGTAAGTGGGAGGATAGTAAAACTCGATGAAAATCGGAGCAATACTATTCCAGGCTTCGAATCCTAATGGAACACAAATAGTTCATCAATGATGAAACTATTCCAATAATCTTCGAATACATAAGAACCACGTAGGTCGGAGAGAATCAGAAAACAACCTGGGTATGGGTTTCTGATCTCACCTCATAAAGATGTCTATCTTATTGAGGTATACCAACTGACTACGAATGAGGAAGTGATACAAGGTATCGACTCCATATTATGGCAAAGTGCAATGATATCCGAATTGGATTCCATGTAAATCAACTATGTTTAGACACTAGTTGATGTACCGCAAGGCATTGTGCCTATTGGTACTATATAAGTCTTCAAGGAAGACATACATGGATGACAACATACCAACGTACTAAGCTAGGCTTGTAGCGAAAAGGTAGAGTTATCAACATTGTGTTGATTACGACGAAACCTTTTACCTATTGCCACGGAAAATACATTTCGACAATGCTTGCTAATGCTGCATGTTTCATTCATGAAATATGGCAGCTGAATGCCAAAACCTCTTTCCTTAACGGAAACCTTTTGGAGGATGTTTACAACATCCTAACGGTTTTGTCAAACCATAACAAGCAAACTAGGTTTGCAGGTTATTCGATCCATAATTGGATTGAATCACGCATTAGGTTCTTGGAATTGTCGTTTTGATGTAATCATAATAGTCTATGATTTAATTCAAAACAAAAATAATTCTTGTGTATATAAGGAGGTTAGTGGGAGCGCACTGACAGTGAATGTCCTGAGTAATGATGATATATCATTTCTTGGAAATGATATTCCATATAATAATCGTCGTGAAAGCTTGGCTTTCATGATAACGACTATAAGTCGTAACAAAGGTTCTATACAATAGTATAACGGAACAGTGAGCTGGAAATATTCCAAGCAAGATACTGTTACCGAATAAACAACAAATACGGGTTATTGCTGCAACTGATGCGGCAATAGAAGCCATTTGGGTCGATAACAAATCTAATTAGATTAGATATAGTTCTGTTTGCAGCTGAGCTAGGCGTCAGCACATGCTAAAGAATTACTGGTCTCATCGACGATCCAGATACTTACTTTGATAATCATCTGATTCATTCGGATCATACATCGCGGTGATGTGATGATCGAATAAATCGCATTAGATGATATTCATACAAATCTGCTGACGAAAACCTTTTCTCAGCTGTTTGAGCCAACCGTACATAGTTCGGGTGTAAGACACTCGAGTGACTAGCTATAGGCCAAGTGGGAGATTGTTGGACAATTATGACCCATAGCGTCACTACTTGTATAGATCATGGTGTTGTTGTACAAATTAACTATGTGACAAAAGAGATTGCACTCTTATCATTTGTGATTAGATCACCTAGATGTATAAATGATAAGAGGTCCCTGTGATTTGTTCCTGGACGGAGAATGATATGAGACAGTATCAGTCCACGAAGGATAAATCATTAAATATCCCTAGTTAGACACGGCCAAGGTTCCGGTTCCAACCAATTCCGGTTCCGGTTCCGGAACCGAACCGGAACCTGACCGATTCGGTTAGGGTTCTTACCCTGACCGAACCGGTTGGAACCGCTGGAACCGAACGGTTCCAGCGGTTCCAATCGGAACCGTACGGTTCCAACCGGAACCGGAAGTAAAAAAAAAATATTATTTTCTTGGAACCGTAAGGTTCCTCAAGTAAATCTCAATTTTTTTTATTAATAATTATGACTTAATGAGGTTTAAAATTGCAATACTAAAACATGAATGTTCATATCCTTTTTATAACCAACTCTTGGTTATTGACTTCTTTATATAAGCAATGTGGGACACAATAGCCAAGTAACAAATATCCCACATCGCTTATATAAAGAAAACACTAGCCAAGAGTTAGCTATAAAAAAGATTATATGTTAAAAGAATTTTATAAAAAAAAAGATTCTATAAAAATGATGTGATAGTATGAAAAAACATTACGATTATAGAATTTTTTCTATTTTTTAAAATTTATTATTAAAAAAAAAAACAAAAAACCAGAAGGGGAACCGTAAACCGGACCGGAACGACCGGTTCAGTTCCGGTTTGGTTTACGGTTCCGGTTCCACTTAAGTGTGGAACCAGGAACCGGCCGGTTCGGTTCGGTTCTGAACCGGAACCGAACCAGCGGCCAGGTCTATCCCTAGTCAGAGTATTATCGAGATTGGACATCGATAAATACATAAAAGACTAGTATTACACTTGTGCGCGTTGTGAGGGCACAACGACATAGTTCTCATATATTTGGGTATATGATACTCATGCAAGTGTAATAGGAGGTTGTGTTTTACCGATGGTACGGGAAACAGCTTCGCTCTGGATAGACCCCCTCAGAATTCCATTGGTAGTATGACTATATGTCTATGGAAGTCCGAATCAGGGTAGGTGTATTTGGTCTTAACCTGAGACTTGCACCGCTAATACTTGCGACAATCAATATACTTTGGTTGCGGTCGTCCAGGGCTTTAACAGGTTCTGTGTACGCCAATGCTGGGTATATTGAGAATCATAGTGTGTTGGGTGTGATGTCAAGACGGAAGTGTCACTCCAGTCATATAGAGATTATGGTCACGTAAGATACGGTACTGGTTCTCTTAAGTACTGTAGTCATCGGGATAATATGACTAGGTCATAGTTATCCGATATAGAGACTAGTTACCAGACATCTGACATGTGCTTCGTACGGGGCAGACACAATTCCAGCCCCAGACCTAACACGTGCTCATCTGATACTGGACAGAAATATGCAATACTACGTATATTATGCCTGATACAGATCCTTTATTCTTGTAAGGATATTTCCGGAGAATTGGGTAGGCATGGCGCTTTGCTAGAGGCCAACCTTGTCTGGTAAATCGGTAAAAACGTAGTACGAGGTACTTGCGTGTTTGGATAGTCCGACGACCGTATTTACTGCCAACATATCCGGGGATCTCATTGGTCACTTCCCGAAGATTCACCGATGATGTATGACTCGCACTTTATTAATCTGAGATTAATTAGATGAGAGAGAAAATTAATCTGGGATTAATTACGGAGATATTTTATCTGGGATAAAATATTAATTAAAGAGAGAGAACGATTAATTTGGAATTAATCGATAAAATAATATATTTGATATATTATACGAAATTGGATTTTGACGTGGAATAAAAATTAGATTTTAATTCTGGCGAACGAATTAATTTAGAATTAATTCGTTAGCGACGTGAATAGTGATTTCGTTAGGCGTAATCGTTTAATTGCGTCGCGACGGAAAATTCGTTAATTTGGAATTAGCGAACCCGTGCTCGGGAGTGTGATTGCGAGCGCATTCGCATTTCGAATTCGAATACGGCACGCGAGTCACATCAAGTGTCAAATCGCTAGTCACATCAAGCGTCAAATCACATTTCACTTTGAGTGATGTGACAATTTGATTGATTGATGTGAGATGATGTGAGTTGATTGAAAAGCATTTATTGCTTTTGCTTTTGACTTTTGAAAAATTGAAAAATGGTTTTGATTTTTGGAAAATCAAAAATATATATAAAACATTTTCCTTTTTCTTTTCTCTCTCTCACTTTTCGGTCTTCTCTCTTTTCCATCCCTCTCTCTTTCACGGCTTTGAGCCTTCTTCTTCTTCCTTACATTTTTGGTTCGACCGAGTAACAAGGAGAAGAAAAGTGAGTGTTTTGTGGCAAAAGAAAAGTGCTAGCACACACTTGGGTCAATAAAAGGTGATAGGGCAGTGTTTTTATGAGCTTGGAAACTGATTTTGAAGCTTGAAGCTTGGAGCTTCAATGGAGTCATCAATGGCCGATTCGTGGAGGAGCCAAACCAGTCAAAACCGAGCACCCCACTGCCAAGGAGAGCCACTGCCGAGCTTCTTGGAGGAGTCGTCTTCTTCGCGTCACAAGATCCGATCAATGTGTGTATATTCCGCACCTCCTTTGATGTGTATTCATGCGTTTTCATCTTGATTTCATGATCTTGGGACCTAATCTAGAAACCAACACTAAATAGTTTAGCATCAGAAGGGATTCGAGGACGAATCCTATTTAAGGGGGGAAAATTTGTAACGCCCGGTAATCTCGACTACTGTTACATTGTGGGATGAGTGTTACATAATAAAAATTATGTTTGGACGCATATACACTCATGAAATGACTTTGGGGCAATCAGTAAATTCTTCGAATTTCCAATACGAAATGGTACGATGTTTCACTCCGGACAGTCTATGGTATTTAGGCCATAATATTTTCATACAATCTCCGATTTTTATGAACTTTATATCATCTGGAAGCTAAGATCAAGACCTAAAACTTCCACGTCGAATATTTTTCCAAATTTAAACTAGAAATAAGTCGAAAATACAACTCAAAATTTCGGATGAATAGTGCTCGTGGACCCATCTAGAGAATTCTCAAAATATCTCGAAAATTATAACTTTTTCATTTTAAAATTTTGCAAAATTAGCCAATTATCCTCTATTATTTATAAGGGATATTATTCATTAATCCCCAAATTTGGAGAAGAATAGAGAAACATAAGGATGAAGAAGAAAGAAAGAAAGAAAGAAAGAAGAAAGAAGAAGGAAAGAAGAAGAAACACATGGCATTCCTCATATATTAAGCCAATAAGAAGAATAGCAACCATGGAAGACTGGAGGGATGCGGAAAGTCAAAAGAAATGAGGTAAGAGCAACTTGACCCAAATCTTGGATTGAGGAATTTTGATGATATGATGCTATGTTGATGTTAGTGACCTACTAAGGATTGCATTTAGTGGAATAATGAGCATGAAAATTATTATATTAAGAAAGGTCTAAATTTTTAGAAATCCTAAAGTTAAGCTAAGTTGGAGATATGAGATTAAAGAGTTAAATTGATGATGAAGTGTTGTTTTTGTAGGAAACGATTTCCTTGCGCAGCGGAAACGATTTAGGCACAGAGATCGGACTTGAAAAATTGTTTTGCACTTCCCTTTGAACTGCCTGATGAGCGGAAAAAATATCACTATTTCCCGACCCTTTTACTTAATATTTTGAATAGTTTCTCGAGTTTTATGAACGTTTTGATGTGTTTTTAATTTATTTTGTAGATAAAATAAAATCAGGAGTTAATGGAATCAATCAGGATGAAATATGGAACAAATAAGGGCAAAAAAACTGGACTTGACATTTGGATTTTGGAGGTTGGAAACTTGAAATGGCGTTCTAACGAAGTACAATTTCAGAAATTAGTGGAGGCAAAATTTTGCCTATAAATACCAAGCCATTTCATTTGTAAATCTCATACTTTCCTTGGTTTCTTGAATTAGAATTATGGATTGTATCTTGTATGTTTTATTTAGTAGTTTTGTAATGTATTTTTATTTTTATTTTTAATAGTAATAATAGTTTGTGTGTTTTTACTTTCTTTTATGTTTAGTAGTTAAATTTCCGCTAGGGAAGGGTGAAGCTTTTTATTATTATAATTTAGATTAATCTCCCTTAAATTATAATATATAAATTATCTTAAAACCTGACTTAATTGGATACCGCCTTTATTGTCGGTTGAATTTAATTAAATTGATTTTAACCTGACTAAATTGGATACCGTATTTATGGTCGGTTGGAATTAATTATTACTTGACTTAATCAGGATACCGCCTTTATGGTCGGTTGGTAATATCATGCAAATTTATATATTATAATAAAGGAGATTTCTAAATTAGAAATAGTAAAGGTAGACTAATCTCACTTATATTATAATATGGAAATTGTAATTTAATAATATGGATTAAAGTTGATACCGTCTTAATGGCTGGTTTTATTTATTTGACATAATGTGACACTGCTTATATTATCGGTCTTTAGGTGACCGATGATTACCGCCTGTATGGCTGGTTTATGGACAAATAATAACACCTCTTTTATGGCTGGTTCGTCTTAATTGGGTAGCACTGATAATTTTTATATTATAATAAAGTGAGATTTCTAAAGGTGGATCCCATAACCCCCATCATTTTTTTAGGGAAGTGGTGAAACACAATATTCACATGCTTAATAATGGATTTAAATATATTATGTTTAATGCTTTAGTTTCTTTATTGAATCTTAAGCTTAATGTTTCTTGTTGACTGATCACCAATAAGATTGATGTGGTAAACTTAAAATGAACTTGGAACATGGATCTTAGGTTTCAGCCTTAGATTCAATAGCTCCCGATCTCACTTAAGGATAGATAACCCTTAATAGATTTCCTTCCAGGATAGACATATACTTGTCGGGCGGGGGTAGCCATAATTGAAACTTGAACTTAATGAATTCATGTAACTTGGTTAACATAGACATATGATTAATTGGGTTATTTGGGTGTTTGCATATGACCATCGACAGAGGCGTTTGCATATCTTCGTGTTTCAGGTTAACAGACTAATTTATTTCATATGTATAAGAAAATCAATTCATCATTATAATAATATTGTGTGGAGTCATAACCCTAGATGTTTGTATCTTTTGTTTATTTTCCTTAGTATTTTCTTTTGTGTTTTTATTTATTTATTTATTTTGCAAATCCACATTCAACCAACCAAAAGCAATCATTCACTTCTCCCTTTAATTAGATACATGTAAACATTTAGCATCAATAATTAATAACAATAATAGAAATTAAGTCCTTGTGGGATCGATATTTTTATACTACTTGAGTGATACGTGCGTTTGCGTTACATGTATGATACCACCGATCAAGTTTTTGGCGCCATCGCCGGAGACTTATTTTTCTTGAGTTGTTAATTTTGAAGCTATCTAATTTACTTGTATATAATTTTCTTTATTTTTATCTGTAATTTTATTTATTTCTTTTATTTTTTAGGTGGTTGAAATGGAACATTATTGGGCGATGGAAGCATTACGAACGTTAAGAGGTGAAGCTACACCCAAAATCAGGGAGCAACAGTCCGATTTTCCAAGGCCTGTTGTCCAGCCCAACAACTATCCATGGATGTCAGAGCCATTCAACACAACATTTTCTCAACCATTTCAGAACACAATGATCAGATGTGAGATATGCAATGGTAATCACCATAGCAATCATTGTGAGTACAACTACAATTCAGAGTGGCATAACTCTTTATATAATGAACCATCATATTTCATTGAACTATATTTTCCATCTTATCCACCATCAACCTACGATCTTCAATGATCATAAACCATCAGTGGGAAGACAGTTGATAAACATGCTCGAGAAACGGGAAGCTGAACATGATGTAATGTTTCTGGATCAAATCAAAACCTTATAGAGAATGGTAAATGAATTGAGACAAATAATCAATAACCATAACTACATACCTCACGGAACAAATTCAAATAACACTGACGAAGCCTTCGAGTACCAAACATTTCATGATGACACCTTAACAGAGGAAGAGGCTGAGCAGTATCAAGAATCTGGGTTATCAGTTCAGGAGCCCAAACCAGCAGAATCTCAATTTTATTTTTATTATTCATCAGACACTGACGAGGAACAAGTAGCTGAGCTGTCTCTACCAACTACAAATGAGGATGCAACTCTGCATCCTCAAAATGAAGATCTTGGAGCATGCATTGCACTGATGTTTGAAGAAGAGCTACCCGAACCATTCATATCAACCACAGAGGATAAAGACCTACAATCAGACATATCTTTACATCCTCAGGTTGACACAGATGGAGCATGCATTTCAAAAATGACAGATGAAGAGCTGAACAAAGAAATCCTAAAATACATATGTGAAGAAAAGGTGGAGAAAAAAGCAGAGCAAATGAAAGAGCAAATGTCTGACCATATTGCTCATACATTTAGGAGAAACATCAGTGTATTGGGGAGTACAAATCAAAGACACCGCCCAGAAGCTTGACAGAATGGAACTCCCATTCAAAGTCAAGCACCATACAAGACCTCATGATTTTCTTTCTTTCTTTTCAGGAACTACTGGAGCGACAAAGTTTAAAAAGGTGGCACAAACACTAAATCAGACAAAATTATTTTGGCCACCTCATCGTTGGAAGAGACCATTCAAAAGCAACGCTCATGAGATTGTCTTTAATCGGACATCCAAAACCACTCTGAAGCCTCCTTGATGGATGAACTTCAATCATGTCTGGCTGAATATGATAAATTTAGCGCTAGCAGGGAGGCAACCTATGCAAAAATTTTATTTTTATTTAAATTTTTATTTTATGTATTTTGTGTATACATGTTGTAGAGATTTTAATTTTTTGTTATTTTTACAGGGAAAAACATAGACGGAGTACTTAAGGCAAAACAAACCAGTGAAAATGAGGTTATCATGGAATAAAGTTTGACAAAATCGCAAAGTTAAAAAGTCAATTCAGTAGAGACGTCGGAGTAAGGAGTCAACTCTTGATACGCGTCCTAGTGGATATATTCATCACATGACTCGATTTTGCCAAAAAAAAAAAAAGAAGTTAAATGGCCCCTAAAAGAAATCATGGTAACATTGTTCCTATATCTTTATTTTGTTTTGTAATGCATTGGGGACAATATTAGGTTTAGGTTTGGGGGTGAGGCTGTTTATGTTTATTTATTTTCTCCGTCATTTTTTTCATTCCTGTATTTTTTTTATTCCCTGCATGTTTTGTGTCTTGCATGTTTTGTGTGTTTTATTTTCTCTGCAGTTTTTTATTAAAAAAAATGAAAAAAAGGAAAAAGAAAAAAAAAATATATATATATATATAGTCTAATGATGAGATTGTTTGTCTTAGTAGAAAGTTCTAGGAAAAGATAAATGTTAATTTCACTTTTATCCTATACTTTGAACCTAATATCTAGGTCAGACTCATATACACTAAAAAAAATAGTTATGTATCAGTTAGTTAAAATAATCGGTGGTTGATGAATGTCCGTTTCCCTGAATATCTGTTTTTGTCTGCAGCTATTTTTGATGTGAGGAATGATGTAAAAATATGTATATTAATAAATAACATCTGATATCCGAGTAATTAAGTCCGTAGGGGTGTCTTAACACTTAGTGCCCTAAAGCCAACTGGTTTGGGAGTCACTGACCCAAAGCTCGTTACATGGATTAAAGATGTTATATAAAAAAAAACATAAAGAAACATCCAAGATCCGAGTAATTAAGTCCGTAGGGGTGTCTTAACACCTAGTGTCATAAAGCCAACTGGTTTGGGAGTCACTGACCCAAAGCTCACTACATTTATTAAAGATGTTACAAAAAAAATTAAAAAAATCACATACCTCACTTTGCGCAGATTGTAGTAGACAGAATAATTTTAGATAGTCAGGTTGGTTTGACCCATTAACTACTGAGAATTGAGACAAACTCACCTAGTTAATAACTTAGAGTCGAAGCTGTTTACAGAGCTATTCACACACACACTCAGACTCTGATTTAGATATTTTGTTCATAGGAAAGGATTTTAGTTGTAGTATGCATTTTGAAGGTTTCTTTAACTTTATTGCTAAACATTCTCTGAGGACATTATATATATAGTTATTGTTTTTGTTTATTTTATTTCTTTTTTTATTATTTTGTTTTTATGTGTGATTGCATGTGCATGTAATTGAGGTTTGTGGGTATCGTCACTGTAAGCCCTCACGAGACTACAACTCGTCCACTAGGGACACATAGGGGTTTAAAGGCTTATTGCATACGTTAAATGCAACCGTGTGTTGGACAATTATGACCCATATCATCACTATTTGTAAAAGACATGGTGTTCTTTGTACAAATTAACTATGTGACAAAGGAAATTGCTCTTTTATCATTTTGTAATTGGATTACTTGGATATATAAATGATAAAAGTCTATATGATTAGTACCAGATTGATAAGATATGAGACAATATTAATCCACGAAAGGTTTAATCATTATAGCTATCGGGATAATATGACTAGGTCATGATTATCCGATTATAGAGCTAGTTGCTGATGATCCGATATATGCTTCGTATAGGGCATACACAATTCCAGCCCTAGGCCTAGTATGTGACATCCGATACTGGATCGTATTACGTAATACACAGTATACTATGCCTGATACAGATTATATATATTCCATGTTGAATATATTTCTGGAGAATTGGGTAAGCATGGTGCTTTGCTAGAAGCCAACCATGTCTTGTAAATTGGTAAGAACGTGGTACCGGGTACGCACGTATTCGGATAGTCCGACAACCGGATTTACTGCCAACATATCCAGAAATATCTTGGGTCGCTTCCCAAAGATTCACCAATGACATTTGACTCGAACAGAATTAATCTAGGATTAATTATGAGAGAGAAAATTAATCTGGGATTAATTGTCAGATTAATTTCAAGAAGCCAACCATGTCTTGTAAATCGGTAAGAACATGGTACCGGGTACGCACGTGTTTGGATAGTCCGACAACCAGATTTACTGCCAATATATCCATGGATCTCTTGGGTCGCTTCCCAAGGATTTACCAATGACATTTGACTCGAACAGAATTAATCTGGGATTAATTATGAGAGAGAAAATTAATTTGGGATTAATTGCGGCAAGAATTTATCTGGGATTAAATTCATCTAGAAGAGAGAACACGATTAATTTAGAATTAATCGATTAACTAATATATTAGATATATTAATTGAAATCGAATTTCAATGCGGAATTAAAATTGGATTTTAATTCGGGCGAACGAATTAATTTGGAATTAATTCGTAAGCGACTTTCGTAATAATTTTGCTAAGCACTATTGTTTAATTAAATTGGATTTAATTAAGTCGTAACGGAAAAATTCATTTAATCGGATTAAACGAATCCGGGCCCAAAGTGTGTTGCGTAACCCAATCAAATTTTGAATTTAAAGTGGACCCACTTGACTTACATCACTAGTCACTTTTTGGGGATGGAAGTCGAATCACCTTTTTGGTGATGGAAGTGGTTGAGAGCATTAAATGATTTTTTCTCTCAACACACTTTGTTGGTTTTTAGAAAACCATATACACAATTTTTGGTAACAAGTCGAAAAAACTCTCTCTCTCTTTCCCTCCAAATGCCGTGACTTCTTTTTCTCCAAGGGAAAATTTTGTTGCAAAATTTTTCTTAAGCTAGCACTTAAGGAGTAAATCAAGGTGATAGGGAAACTCATCATTGAGTTTGGAACACAACACAAAGCTTGGAGCTCTCCACAAAAATCAAAGAATTTCAAATTCTCATCCGTTCATTGTAAATAATTTTCCGCAACTTACTTTGTTTTATTCACACAATAATCTTGTTTAGAGATCATTGGCATGTCTAGGACACTTACAATGGTATCAGAGCGAGATCTAAGCATGATTTGGATTCTAGGGTTCATGATGTAAGAAACGCTTTCCTCGCGCAGCGGAAGCGGCTTAGGCACCCGGGATCGACCTTGAAAATTTTTTATGCCCTTCTCAATTTAATCCAGAATTTCTCTGCCAAAAATTCCAGATCCGAACAGCCCACATATATTATTCACTGTCGAATTCACATTAGGCTGCGACCATTCATATCCCATGCATTATCATCAACCAGTCACGCACATCAACCATTGATCATGCACCAAACATGTCTTGATCTGCTTCACACAGGCGCTGATTTGCTTCACACAGGCGCTTTAGCCACGTCCATATCAGTTCCAAGTGCATGCGTGGCATGGACCAGCTCATGAGCCATGGTATCAGCACCTGTCTTGGCCAATCTCCATGCGTACTTGTTCTTTGTTTGCGCATGATCATATTCCAACATTAAGCCACGCATATGCATATAATAAGCCACACGTGAATCATATATATATTGTGAATAAGCAGCACACATGCATATAAATAACATATAAATAAGCATGAGAATTATGATCAGCGAAAAGTTACTAGCCTTTGATCACGTTCAGACCATTGATCGATTTCCTTTGATGCATGCACTCAGTTGCCGTGAGTTTGTGTGATTGGATCGGATCTACCAATTGATCTTCCGAGCTATGTCTCGTAACCAACGGAAGGTAGGGTGGGCTACACTCACAAGATAAATCCCTAAACCTTTTAGAGATTCTTTTACACTTTATTTATTTTTCTTATGTTTTCTTCTTGTTCTTCATTTTTACTTTCTCAACAATTTAGAGAGAATGAAGAAGAAGATGGAGGTTAGGGTTTTCAAGAATTGGAGTGACCAAAAAGAAAATCAAATTTTCTTTATATACTTAGGTCAAATTGTTTCCAAAACAAAATAATCACTCCCCCCATCCAAAGCAATAATCGGCCAAGGCTAAGATTTTTATTTAATTTTGTAACATCTAATATTTAATTACCATAATAAAAAGATGTTACAAAAATTAAATATGTCATTACCTTTCAAAAAGGTATAACATTCAAGTAAGATATTTAATTGCCAAAACAAATAAAATTCTTCCTTTTCTTTTTCTCCAAAATCGGCAATGGCATATTTTTCTTTATTAATTTTGCAACATGTGATATTAACTTTCCATAAAGTCAAAGATGTTACAAAATCTAAAAGATTAATGCCATTATAGATTTGTAACTTCCAAAATTAAATCATGGGATTCCAAAACCCATAATTTAGAAATTACAATCTCAGCTTTATTAAATTATATCATATATATAAATTAATATCTTGTATTTAATAATCATCATATAAATATTAATACCATACATTAACTTTTAATATATAGTTTCAAGTGTGACAAATAATATTATTAATCATATTAATAATATTTATACATACGTAAGTATATAATTGGACTATCCAATTATACTAAATCCGCTATAGTATATTGAGTTAGCACAGGGACCAAATGGACCTACGGTCTGAGTTCCAATAATCTCGAAATATTAATTAAGCTCTTAATTAAATATTCTGAATTATTAACTCTGGGTTATTTAACTAAAAACCCGAAGTTGCACTCTAGTTGTCGCATATGATATATTAAGCCAAACCAAGTCGGTGTCCATCGATACAGTCATTACATACGAATTGACCCTTCACGAGTCTCTCGTAATTAGAGTCGGGTCATAATGTTCGTTATACCCCTCTAATTATTTTTACCTTAAGTACCATTGATTCTCTAATGAACTATTAATTCATAACTATTATGAATTTTAATCTTTCTATTCGTAATAAAAAGACTTGAGTGTTGGACAATTATGACCCATAGCATCACTATTTGTACAGAACATGGTGTTGTTGTACAAATTAACTATGTGACAAAGGAAATTGCTCTTTTATCATTTGTAATTGGATTACCGGGATATATAAATGATAAAAGTCCATATGATTAGTTCCGGATTAATAAGATATGAGACAGTATTAATCCATTAAGGTTTAATCATTAAAACATCCCTAGTCGTAGTATTATCGAGATTGGACATCGATAATGCGGAATAGACTAGTATTGCACTTGTGCGCGTTGTGGGAGCATAACGACAAAGTTCTCATATATTTTAGTATTGGATACTTATGCAAGTGTAATATGAGGTTTTTTTTACCGATGGTACGGAAACAGCTTCACTCTGGATAGACCCCTCAGAATTCCATTGGTAGTATGACTATGTGTCTATGGAA
>SKCR01039234.1:0-147525 GCA_019454045.1 Zanthoxylum bungeanum | reverse complement strand
ATTCAAAATATAAAGACCATTATTTACAACAGCAGTGCAAATTTCTATATCATTTTTATACATAAAACACCAAGTGTTTCTAAATACAAAAGTGTACCCACATTGGGCTAACAAAGATACATAAATAATATTCCTAGTCAAACTAGGTACATAATAACAGTCTGTAAGTTCAAGTACATGCCCCGAGGGCAGTTCTAAAACAAAAGTGCCAACGGCCAAAACGGCAACTGGTGTCCCATTTCCAACACGGAGGTTAATCTCTCCTGAAGCCAGTCTCCTGCTAATCCGCAGATCCTGCACATCAGTACAAATGTGAGTACCACAACCAGAATCAAAAATCCAATTTTTAAAACTAGAAGTAGTCATGTTTATTTCTATAACAAACATACCTGAGGCTGGTGCCTTGCCCGCCTTGATTTCCTTCCTGAGTGCCTTGTACTCGCGGCAGTCACGCTTCCAGTGACCCCGTTGTCCGCACTGAAGATAAACATCTTGGGATTTGTCTTTGGTTTCCCAGAACCCTTTGACGATTTGGCTTGCCCTTCTTCTTATGCTTCTTCTTTTTAACACCCCCAGTCGCCTTGGGCCAAGCCCTCGGAGTCTGAGATGTTGAAGCATAGTGCGCCTCGCGCTTCTTGCCCTTAAGGAGCTCATTTTCTGCCTCACGCAGAGTGGACATCAACTCTCCAAGAGTTTGGTCTTGGTTCAACATGTTGTAGTTCATGATGAACCCACTCCAAGTGTCGGGGAGAGACTGTAGGATCAAATCTATTGAAGTCTCAGCCTCGAAGACTATGCCCATCTGTCTGAGCTGCTCAATATCAGCAATCATCTTTGAGATATGATGCTCAACAGACGTACCCTCTGACATTCGAGCCCGGAAGAACTTCTGTAACTCATATCTTTGCGATCTAAGGTTAGATCGGTGGAGATCGTGTAACTTCGCCATCATCTCATAGGGATCCAACCCCTTGTTTTGACGACGGAATTGCGGAGTCATAGCGGCAAGCATTACCGATCGAGCAGTCACATTATCATCGCTATGAGTCTTCCAAAGCTCTAGCTCAAGCAACTGATCAGGTTGGGGCTTAGGCCCAAGAGGTCGCTCTATAGTATAGAGTAACTTCTCGGATCCCAGAACAATTCTGAGATTCATATCCCAGTCTTGAAAGTTTCTGCCATTAAAGACGTTGTCGCCCATGACAATATCCCTAATGCTTAACTTTCTAGTCATCTTAACCGCAATAGTCCAACTATTCGATTAACGATGTTTGGGTACAGTCTAACTGTTACAAGAAAAATAACACAATATTAGTCCAACTAATAAAATAATTTTGACGAAATAATTTGAAAGCGCGTAAAGCTAAGTATTTGAACGAAATTGCAAATTCAATACTAGCCTCCCACTATTTTTCGGCGAGCCTCTAACCCTCTGTGTAGTACTTGGGAAACCTAGTTTCCTAGTGGGCTAGGATCCCGTTAAATAACACACAACCTTGACTTTGGCCAACAAGCTGTATGGTATTTAACTAGGTAGATCTCGAAGATCAATTGGATCTCATCCAATTCCTAGATCCGGTAGGTGGACCTCCAAGTCTGAAACATATATACAATATATATGCCAATATATCCAATATATTTTCCTAACCTTTTCCTCTGAATCAACTAAGCCTTGGCTTTGGCACAACAAGCTTAATGATTCCAGTTAAGCGGGACCCATTGACCTTGGAAAGCTTCGTAATCAATGTCGATGGACAAGAAATGATCTTGACTTTGGCCAACAAATCACAACTTGGACAAGACACCGATATGGAACAAAGCTTTCATGATTCAAACACATCCGCAATTGACAAAGGTCTTGACTTTGGCCAACAAACCAGTGCCAATCTTGGATCTTGAGTAAGAATCACTCAATGGAAGGAAAAACGCTTAATATGTTTTGAGGGTTTTTCGCGTAAATTGGCAACCAATTTATTATCTTTGTTAGGTCTCATCATACACCCTTAAGCATGCATTCTAAAAGCATAATAAGGCGCGAAAGTAAATTAATAACGATATGCAGATGGATATTTAACAGATTGTTCCTAGAACGAATCACTCCATTTCCTCTCCCCGGCTAGCACTATTCCAACTTCTACCCAATTACATAATACAATAAAAAAAACCTTATTAACATTGAGGGGAATTAGGTGAGAAGAGAATACAAAGAATCAATAAAGAGAGAAGGCTGGACACGCAGGTCCAATTTAATAAATTCTAAATTTACAACAATTTCCAAAATTGCCCTTTCCCTTCTAATATCCATCCGATATACGCTATTCATTCATCACATCCATATATTCATTCAAGAATGTTATTCAATCAATCTAATCAAATTAATTAATCTTTGAATATTAGTGATCATCCAATGTTCAAACAATGATTTGATTTGCGCGAGTCCAACTCGTTTTAGAATAAGTACTCAAAGTACGAATTCTTGAATTATATCGAACTACTCTTTAAATCTAATTTAATTCGTATTCAATACTAATTCATTTATTTAATTCAAAATTAAATATTTACACTTTTTAATGTGCTTTAACGACTTAGATTCCAAATCTAATCTTAATGGGTCTCAAAGCCCAATTAACATCCAATGTGTTTAATTAAAGTCCAATGGGCTTTCAATTGATTCCATAAGGCATGGGCTTTGGTTAATATGGGTCAAACCCAAATACTAAAACCCAATTAAGGAATCACCCTTATTTGCCAAGAAATCAATTTAGGCCCATTAGGCCCAATTAAACTTTTAAAGCCCATTTGTTATATTTGGACTTAATAGAATGATTTAGGCCCAATTTGGATCCAATCCAATTGGCCTAAACCAACTTGGCCCAACCAAGCCCATTATGCCCAAATACAACAATTATAAGCCCAATTCAAAATCAAGCCCAATTAATTAAATTTCAATATTCCAAATTTCAAAATTCAATTAATTCAAGTGTAATACATTAATTGATTATCTAAATTAATATTTCCAAATTACAAATTAATCAATTAATCATGTATTAATTTGTTCAACTTATGTCCAATATTTTTGAATCAAAAAATCATCTCATTACATGCTTATCAACTCACGGTATTCTAGGGTTTTATTTGTTCGATTTCGTTTTCAATCCGATTGAATCTCAAATCAACATTACCCATGTTTTTCAACTCATCCAATGATCAAAAAAAAAAAAAATACCATGACTTTAGGGCAAGTATTACATTCGGCCAAGCCATAATTTTGGGGAAAAATTGATCCAATCCATTTTTCACAAAATTGATCATAAACAACTCCAAGTCATCCATATACAAGCATGCTCAAACAAGTAATTTAGTCAAAACATGCTCAAATCCAATTTACCCAAATTTTACCCTAATCATTTTCATGCTTAAAACTTGCTCCATGATACCATTGTTGGTTTCTAAGGTGGTCCCAAGATCAATATAAGCAATGAAATAGAATGAATACAACTAAGAAGTATGGCGGAAATATACTTACAAAGATTGGTTTTGGATGTGATGATCAACAAAAAATTTTCCTCCCTTTGTTGAAGCTCTCGGCCAAGGGACTTTTGTTGATGAAGTTCTACAAGCTCCAAGCTTTATAAGGATTCCAAGCTCAAAGATTAGCTTCCATATCACCTTGTTTGATTCTTCAAGTGTGCTAGCAAGATTGGAAAGAAAAACAATTTTTCCTACCAAGGAGAGAGGCTCACGGTTTTTCTCAAAGAAATGGAGAGAGAGTTTTTTTTTCTTTTGTTTGCAATTTGTTTTCTAAAAAAAAACATTAATGAAAATCTATTACCAAAATTTTGTATATGGCTTTCCAAAAGTCAACCAAAATTTTGGCTCCAAAAATCCATTAAATGCCCACACCAACTTCTATCATGAATAGTGACTGCATGTCACTCACCAAAAAAGTGACTTGACATCTATCACTAAAGTGACAAGTGATGTGACTCGCGATGTGACTTGTGGGCCCCACTTGATTTGAAATCCGAGTGGACCCGCAAACACTCATGGGCTCGGGTTCGCTAATTTCGAATTAACGAACTTTCTGTTGCGACGTAATTAAATCAAATTCAATTAAATAATTATGCCTAGCAAAATTACTATTCACATCGCCTGCGAATTAATTCTAAATCAATTCGTTAGCCCGAATTAAAATCCAATTTTAATTCTGCGTCGAAATCTAATTTCGTATAATATATCGAATATATTATTTTATCGATTAATTCCAAATTAATCGTTCTCTCTCTCAAATAGTACTTTATCCCAGATAAAGTCTCTCCGCTATTAATCCCAGATTAATAAAGTTCGAATCATATGTCATCGGTGAATCTTCGGGAAGCGACCCAAGAGATCCCTGGATATGTTGGCAGTAAATCCGGTCGTCGGATTATCCGAACACGTACGTACCTAGTACTACGTTCTTACCGATTTACGAGACAAGGTTGGCTTATAGCAAAACGCCATGCCTACCCAATTCTCCAGAAATATTCTTAATGGAATATATAATCTATGTCAGGCGTAGTACACGTAGTATTGCGTATTGCGATCCAGTATCGGATGTCACATGCAAGGTCTGGGGTTGGAATAGTGTCTGCCCCGTAAGAAGCATATATCGGATCACTAGCAACTAGTCTCTTTATTATTGGACAATCATGACCTAGTCATATTATCCCGATGGTTGCAACCCTTTAGAGAACCAGTTCTGTATCACTGCGTGACCATCATCTCCATATGACTGAAGTGATACTTCCGTCTTGACATCACACCCAATACACTACGATTCTCAATAAACCCAGAAGAGGCGTACACAGAACCTGTTAAAGTCCTGGACGACCAAAACCAAAGCGTATTGATTGTCGCAAGTACTAACGATGCAAGTCTCAGGTTAAGACCAAATACACATACCCTGATTGCGGACTCCATAGACACATAGTCATACTACCAATAGGATTCCGAGGGGTCTATCTAGAGCGAAGCTGTTTTCCATACCATCGGTAAAACAAAACCTCCTACCACACTTGCATAAGTATCCAATACTTAAATATATGAGAATTATGCTGTTACGCTTCCATAACACGCACAAGTGCGATACTAGTCTATTCCGCATTATCGATGTCCAGTCTCGATAATACTACGACTATGGATATTTAATTATTAAACCGTCATGGATTGATACTGTCTCATATCATCTCAATCCGAAACTAATTATAAGGACTTTCATCATTCACACATTTAAGTAATCTAATTATGAAATGATAAAAGGCAATTTCCTTTGCTACATAATTAATTTGTACAAAAACACAATGTCTTTTACAAATAGTGACGCTATGGGTCATAACTGTCCAACAATAGCAAGTCCAATCAAGGTAAAGTAACGAGTAGACCTAATTAAGGTCATTTCCTTACAAGTAAGAATTCTTTCCTTCTCATAAATTCTTCGATTGATCCAATAACTCTCGAGCACCCCATATAGATAACGAGCTCCCGAATAACCAAGAACAGTTATAAGGCACAAGAAGTGAGGAATTATGATTATTAGTGAAGGCTTCTGATGGATGTGAGATGCCATAAGGGTAAAGAGATTTTAGATTTCCCGAACTCAAGCCTGTAGGCAGATAAAATGGAGGACGACAAAAACAACGATCAGTTGCCCTAGTCAAGGAATCCGATAGATAAAACCTCGACCTATCTAGAACCTTACCCTTCCGTGATGCCAATCATGGAAGCTGTTCTGATGGAGGTTACCTCATACCTAACTTACATGAGAGATAGACCCTATCGGGACATAAAGTACCGGAACAAAGATACCAAGATGTTTGCTCATGGCCCCACCAACATAGTTATAATATCAATGAGGGAGCATGGTAAGAGTTTACTCTAAGAACAGAGGAAGGGAATCATGGAAAGATAAATAGATTTAGAAAAGGGAAGCTTAGAGGAAGTAAAGGAAAGACCCTAGCATAGCCCAAAGATTTAAGATAAGTCAGCGCGAGGTTTACAAGGTTAGTAGGAGCCCACAAGATAAACTAAATGCTGTAGAGCCCACATATAAGCCTAAGTCAGGAGAAACCCATAGAAGTATACAAGAATGAACCCAAAAGGTTGGAGATAAATGGGAATTACAAGAGTACTAGTATGGACAGTAGAATAAAGTGTCATAGTTGTTATTATTGTTAGAACAGAAAGAAAAACTTAGGAAGTAGTCAGAAGCACTAACTGTTGGGTTCTCCTAGAACATGCCAATAATCTATTAAACCTAAATAAATGTGAATAATCGAAGTAAGATTGTGGAAAAATACTTACAACGATCAGTTATGGCGGATGTGGAGATAATAAAATTTTCCAACCTTTGTGTAGTGCTTCAAGCTCTCATTTGTATGAATGGTTTAGCTCCAAGCTTGATCTTTGAATTCCAAACTCAAGGGGGTAGTTTCCCTATCACCTTTGTAGACCATTTTGAAGGGCTAACAACCAAGATTTTTGAAGAAAAATCAAGAACACATGAACCCTAGGTTCACGCCAATTGAGAGAATGAGAGGGGAAGAGGATTCGGCTTTTGCAAGTTATGAGAGAGAGTGATGTGTTTCAATTTTCTTTAATATATTATTGATTTCAAAAATAAAAATCCATTTACAAAAGTAAAGTTAGTAAAATGTCTATCATAAGTCTAACTTGTGTAAGTTACAAGTTACCAACAAATCATCACTAACTTCCATCACCAGAAAGTGACGAGATTGACTAGTGATGTGACTTGATGTGATACTTCCGTCTCTTTATTATTGGACAATCATGACCTAGTCATATTATCCCGATGGTTGCAACCCTTTAGAGAACCAGTTCTGTATCACTGCGTGACCATCATCTCCATATGACTGAAGTGATACTTCCGTCTTGACATCACACACCCAATACACTACGATTCTCAATAAACCCAGAAGAGGCGTACACAGAACCTGTTAAAGTCCTGGACGACCAAAACCAAAGCGTATTGATTGTCGCAAGTACTAACGATGCAAGTCTCAAGTTAAGACCAAATACACATACCCTGATTGCGGACTCCCATAGACACATAGTCATACTACCAATAGGATTCCGAGGGGTCTATCTAGAGCGAAGCTTTTTCCATACCATCGGTAAAACAAAACCTCCTACCACACTTGCATAAGTATCCAATACTTAAATATATGAGAATTATGTTGTTACGCTTCCATAACCGCACAAGTGCGATACTAGTCTATTCCGCATTATCGATGTCCAGTCTCGATAATACTACGACTATGGATATTTAATTATTAAACCGTCATGGATTGATACTGTCTCATATCATCTCAATCCGAAACTAATTATAAGGACTTTCATCATTCACACATTTAAGTAATCTAATTATGAAATGATAAAAGGCAATTTCCTTTGCTACATAATTAATTTGTACAAAAACACAATGTCTTTTACAAATAGTGACGCTATGGGTCATAACTGTCCAACAATAGCAAGTCCAATCAAGGTAAAGTAACGAGTAGACCTAATTAAGGTCATTTCCTTACAAGTAAGAATTCCTTCCTTCTCATAAATTCTTCGATTGATCCAATAACTCTCGAGCACCCCATATAGATAACGAGCTCCCGAATAACCAAGAACAGTTATAAGGCACAAGAAGTGAGGAATTATGATTATTAGTGAAGGCTTCTGATGGATGTGAGATGCCATAAGGGTAAAGAGATTTTAGATTTCCCGAACTCAAGCCTGTAGGCAGATAAAATGGAGGACGACAAAAACAACGATCAGTTGCCCTAGTCAAGGAATCCGATAGATAAAACCTCGACCTATCTAGAACCTTACCCTTCCGTGATGCCAATCAAGGAAGCTGTTCTGATGGAGGTTACCTCATACCTAACTTACATGAGAGATAGACCCTATCGGAACATAAAGTACCGGAACAAGGATACCAAGATGTTTGCTCATGCCCCCACCAACATAGTTATAATATCAATGAGGGAGCACGGTAAGAGTTTACTCTAAGAACAGAGGAAGGAAATCATGGAAAGATTAATAGATTTAGAAAAGGGAAGCTTAGAGGAAGTAAAGGAAAGACCCTAGCATAGCCCAAAGATTTAAGATAAGTCAGCGCGAGGTTTACAAGGTTAGTAGGAGCCCACAAGATAAACTAAATGCTGTAGAGCCCACATATAAGCCTAAGTCAGTAGAAACCCATAGAAGTATACAAGAATGAACCCAAAAGGTTGGAGATAAATGGGAATTACAAGAGTACTAGTATGGACAGTAGAATAAAGTGTCATAGTTGTTATTATTGTTAGAACAGAAAGAAAAACTTAGGAAGTAGTCAGAAGCACTAACTGTTGGGTTCTCCTAGAACATGCCAATAATCTATTAAACCTAAATAAATGTGAATAATCGAAGTAAGATTGTGGAAAAATACTTACAACGATCAGTTATGGCGGATGTGGAGATAATAAAATTTTCCAACCTTTGTGTAGTGCTTCAAGCTCTCATTTGTATGAATGGTTTAGCTCCAAGCTTGATCTTTGAATTCCAAACTCAAGGGGGTAGTTTCCCTATCACCTTGTAGACCATTTTGAAGGGCTAACAACCAAGATTTTTGAAGAAAAATCAAGAACACATGAACCCTAGGTTCACGCCAATTGAGAGAATGAGAGGGGAAGAGGATTCGGCTTTTGCAAGTTGTGAGAGAGAGTGATGTGTTTCAATTTTCTTTAATATATTATTGATTTCAAAAATAAAAATCCATTTACAAAAGTAAAGTTAGTAAAATGTCTATCATAAGTCTAACTTGTGTAAGTTACAAGTTACCAACAAATCATCACTAACTTCCATCACCAGAAAGTGACGAGATTGACTAGTGATGTGACTTGATGTGATACTTCCGTCTCTTTATTATTGGACAATCATGACCTAGTCATATTATCCCGATGGTTGCAACCCTTTAGAGAACCAGTTCTGTATCACTGCGTGACCATCATCTCCATATGACTGAAGTGATACTTCCGTCTTGACATCACACCACACCCAATACACTACGATTCTCAATAAACCCAGAAGAGGCGTACACAGAACCTGTTAAAGTCCTGGACGACCAAAACCAAAGCGTATTGATTGTCGCAAGTACTAACGATGCAAGTCTCAAGTTAAGACCAAATACACATACCCTGATTGCGGACTCCCATAGACACATAGTCATACTACCAATAGGATTCCGAGGGGTCTATCTAGAGCGAAGCTGTTTTCCATACCATCGGTAAAACAAAACCTCCTACCACACTTGCATAAGTATCCAATACTTAAATATATGAGAATTATGTTGTTACGCTTCCATAACACGCACAAGTGCGATACTAGTCTATTCCGCATTATCGATGTCCAGTCTCGATAATACTACGACTATGGATATTTAATTATTAAACCGTCATTGATTGATACTGTCTCATATCATCTCAATCCGAAACTAATTATAAGGACTTTCATCATTCACACATTTAAGTAATCTAATTATGAAATGATAAAAGGCAATTTCCTTTGCTACATAATTAATTTGTACAAAAACCACAATGTCTTTTACAAATAGTGACGCTATGGGTCATAACTGTCCAACAATAGCAAGTCCAATCAAAGGTAAAGTAACGAGTAGACCTAATTAAGGTCATTTCCTTACAAGTAAGAATTCCTTCCTTCTCATAAATTCTTCGATTGATCCAATAACTCTCGAGCACCCCATATAGATAACGAGCTCCCGAATAACCAAGAACAGTTATAAGGCACAAGAAGTGAGGAATTATGATTATTAGTGAAGGCTTCTGATGGATGTGAGATGCCATAAGGGTAAAGAGATTTTAGATTTCCCGAACTCAAGCCCGTAGGCAGATAAAATGGAGGACGACAAAAACAACGATCAGTTGCCCTAGTCAAGGAATCCGATAGATAAAACCTCGACCTATCTAGAACCTTACCCTTCCGTGATGCCAATCAAGGAAGCTGTTCTGATGGAGGTTACCTCATACCTAACTTACATGAGAGATAGACCCTATCGGACATAAAGTACCGGAACAAGGATACCAAGATGTTTGCTCATGCCCCCACCAACATAGTTATAATATCAATGAGGGAGCACGGTAAGAGTTTACTCTAAGAACAGAGGAAGGAAATCATGGAAAGATTAATAGATTTAGAAAAGGGAAGCTTAGAGGAAGTAAAGGAAAGACCCTAGCATAGCCCAAAGATTTAAGATAAGTCAGCGCGAGGTTTACAAGGTTAGTAGGAGCCCACAAGATAAACTAAATGCTGTAGAGCCCACATATAAGCCTAAGTCAGTAGAAACCCATAGAAGTATACAAGAATGAACCCAAAAGGTTGGAGATAAATGGGAATTACAAGAGTACTAGTATGGACAGTAGAATAAAGTGTCATAGTTGTTATTATTGTTAGAACAGAAAGAAAAACTTAGGAAGTAGTCAGAAGCACTAACTGTTGGGTTCTCCTAGAACATGCCAATAATCTATTAAACCTAAATAAATGTGAATAATCGAAGTAAGATTGTGGAAAAATACTTACAACGATCAGTTATGGCGGATGTGGAGATAATAAAATTTTCCAACCTTTGTGTAGTGCTTCAAGCTCTCATTTGTATGAATGGTTTAGCTCCAAGCTTGATCTTTGAATTCCAAACTCAAGGGGGTAGTTTCCCTATCACCTTTGTAGACCATTTTGAAGGGCTAACAACCAAGATTTTTGAAGAAAAATCAAGAACACATGAACCCTAGGTTCACGCCAATTGAGAGAATGAGAGGGGAAGAGGATTCGGCTTTTGCAAGTTGTGAGAGAGAGTGATGTGTTTCAATTTTCTTTTCTTTAATATATTATTGATTTCAAAAATAAAAATCCATTTACAAAAGTAAAGTTAGTAAAATGTCTATCATAAGTCTAACTTGTGTAAGTTACAAGTTACCAACAAATCATCACTAACTTCCATCACCAGAAAGTGACGAGATTGACTAGTGATGTGACTTGATGTGATACTTCCGTCTCTTTATTATTGGACAATCATGACCTAGTCATATTATCCCGATGGTTGCAACCCTTTAGAGAACCAGTTCTGTATCACTGCGTGACCATCATCTCCATATGACTGAAGTGATACTTCCGTCTTGACATCACACCCAATACACTACGATTCTCAATAAACCCAGAAGAGGCGTACACAGAACCTGTTAAAGTCCTGGACGACCAAAACCAAAGCGTATTGATTGTCGCAAGTACTAACGATGCAAGTCTCAAGTTAAGACCAAATACACATACCCTGATTGCGGACTCCCATAGACACATAGTCATACTACCAATAGGATTCCGAGGGGTCTATCTAGAGCGAAGCTGTTTTCCATACCATCGGTAAAACAAAACCTCCTACCACACTTGCATAAGTATCCAATACTTAAATATATGAGAATTATGTTGTTACGCTTCCATAACACGCACAAGTGCGATACTAGTCTATTCCGCATTATCGATGTCCAGTCTCGATAATACTACGACTATGGATATTTAATTATTAAACCGTCATTGATTGATACTGTCTCATATCATCTCAATCCGAAACTAATTATAAGGACTTTCATCATTCACACATTTAAGTAATCTAATTATGAAATGATAAAAGGCAATTTCCTTTGCTACATAATTAATTTGTACAAAAACACAATGTCTTTTACAAATAGTGACGCTATGGGTCATAACTGTCCAACAATAGCAAGTCCAATCAAAGGTAAAGTAACGAGTAGACCTAATTAAGGTCATTTCCTTACAAGTAAGAATTCCTTCCTTCTCATAAATTCTTCGATTGATCCAATAACTCTCGAGCACCCCATATAGATAACGAGCTCCTGAATAACCAAGAACAGTTATAAGGCACAAGAAGTGAGGAATTATGATTATTAGTGAAGGCTTCTGATGGATGTGAGATGCCATAAGGGTAAAGAGATTTTAGATTTCCCGAACTCAAGCCCGTAGGCAGATAAAATGGAGGACGACAAAAACAACGATCAGTTGCCCTAGTCAAGGAATCCGATAGATAAAACCTCGACCTATCTAGAACCTTACCCTTCCGTGATGCCAATCAAGGAAGCTGTTCTGATGGAGGTTACCTCATACCTAACTTACATGAGAGATAGACCCTATCGGGACATAAAGTACCAGAACAAGGATACCAAGATGTTTGCTCATGCCCCCACCAACATAGTTATAATATCAATGAGGGAGCACGGTAAGAGTTTACTCTAAGAACAGAGGAAGGAAATCATGGAAAGATTAATAGATTTAGAAAAGGGAAGCTTAGAGGAAGTAAAGGAAAGACCCTAGCATAGCCCAAAGATTTAAGATAAGTCAGCGCGAGGTTTACAAGGTTAGTAGGAGCCCACAAGATAAACTAAATGCTGTAGAGCCCACATATAAGCCTAAGTCAGTAGAAACCCATAGAAGTATACAAGAATGAACCCAAAAGGTTGGAGATAAATGGGAATTACAAGAGTACTAGTATGGACAGTAGAATAAAGTGTCATAGTTGTTATTATTGTTAGAACAGAAAGAAAAACTTAGGAAGTAGTCAGAAGCACTAACTGTTGGGTTCTCCTAGAACATGCCAATAATCTATTAAACCTAAATAAATGTGAATAATCGAAGTAAGATTGTGGAAAAATACTTACAACGATCAGTATGGCGGATGTGGAGATAATAAAATTTTCCAACCTTTGTGTAGTGCTTCAAGCTCTCATTTGTATGAATGGTTTAGCTCCAAGCTTGATCTTTGAATTCCAAACTCAAGGGGGTAGTTTCCCTATCACCTTTGTAGACCATTTTGAAGGGCTAACAACCAAGATTTTTGAAGAAAAATCAAGAACACATGAACCCTAGGTTCACGCCAATTGAGAGAATGAGAGGGGAAGAGGATTCGGCTTTTGCAAGTTGTGAGAGAGAGTGATGTGTTTCAATTTTCTTTAATATATTATTGATTTCAAAAATAAAAATCCATTTACAAAAGTAAAGTTAGTAAAATGTCTATCATAAGTCTAACTTGTGTAAGTTACAAGTTACCAACAAATCATCACTAACTTCCATCACCAGAAAGTGACGAGATTGACTAGTGATGTGACTTGATGTGATACTTCCGTCTCTTTATTATTGGACAATCATGACCTAGTCATATTATCCCGATGGTTGCAACCCTTTAGAGAACCAGTTCTGTATCACTGCGTGACCATCATCTCCATATGACTGAAGTGATACTTCCGTCTTGACATCACACCCAATACACTACGATTCTCAATAAACCCAGAAGAGGCGTACACAGAACCTGTTAAAGTCCTGGACGACCAAAACCAAAGCGTATTGATTGTCGCAAGTACTAACGATGCAAGTCTCAAGTTAAGACCAAATACACATACCCTGATTGCGGACTCCCATAGACACATAGTCATACTACCAATAGGATTCCGAGGGGTCTATCTAGAGCGAAGCTGTTTTCCATACCATCGGTAAAACAAAACCTCCTACCACACTTGCATAAGTATCCAATACTTAAATATATGAGAATTATGTTGTTACGCTTCCATAACACGCACAAGTGCGATACTAGTCTATTCCGCATTATCGATGTCCAGTCTCGATAATACTACGACTATGGATATTTAATTATTAAACCGTCATTGATTGATACTGTCTCATATCATCTCAATCCGAAACTAATTATAAGGACTTTCATCATTCACACATTTAAGTAATCTAATTATGAAATGATAAAAGGCAATTTCCTTTGCTACATAATTAATTTGTACAAAAACACAATGTCTTTTACAAATAGTGACGCTATGGGTCATAACTGTCCAACAATAGCAAGTCCAATCAAAGGTAAAGTAACGAGTAGACCTAATTAAGGTCATTTCCTTACAAGTAAGAATTCCTTCCTTCTCATAAATTCTTCGATTGATCCAATAACTCTCGAGCACCCCATATAGATAACGAGCTCCCGAATAACCAAGAACAGTTATAAGGCACAAGAAGTGAGGAATTATGATTATTAGTGAAGGCTTCTGATGGATGTGAGATGCCATAAGGGTAAAGAGATTTTAGATTTCCCGAACTCAAGCCCGTAGGCAGATAAAATGGAGGACGACAAAAACAACGATCAGTTGCCCTAGTCAAGGAATCCGATAGATAAAACTCGACCTATCTAGAACCTTACCCTTCCGTGATGCCAATCAAGGAAGCTGTTCTGATGGAGGTTACCTCATACCTAACTTACATGAGAGATAGACCCTATCGGGACATAAAGTACCGGAACAAGGATACCAAGATGTTTGCTCATGCCCCCACCAACATAGTTATAATATCAATGAGGGAGCACGTAAGAGTTTACTCTAAGAACAGAGGAAGGAAATCATGGAAAGATTAATAGATTTAGAAAAGGGAAGCTTAGAGGAAGTAAAGGAAAGACCCTAGCATAGCCCAAAGATTTAAGATAAGTCAGCGCGAGGTTTACAAGGTTAGTAGGAGCCCACAAGATAAACTAAATGCTGTAGAGCCCACATATAAGCCTAAGTCAGTAGAAACCCATAGAAGTATACAAGAATGAACCCAAAAGGTTGGAGATAAATGGGAATTACAAGAGTACTAGTATGGACAGTAGAATAAAGTGTCATAGTTGTTATTATTGTTAGAACAGAAAGAAAAACTTAGGAAGTAGTCAGAAGCACTAACTGTTGGGTTCTCCTAGAACATGCCAATAATCTATTAAACCTAATAAATGTGAATAATCGAAGTAAGATTGTGGAAAAATACTTACAACGATCAGTTATGGCGGATGTGGAGATAATAAAATTTTCCAACCTTTGTGTAGTGCTTCAAGCTCTCATTTGTATGAATGGTTTAGCTCCAAGCTTGATCTTTGAATTCCAAACTCAAGGGGGTAGTTTCCCTATCACCTTTGTAGACCATTTTGAAGGGCTAACAACCAAGATTTTTGAAGAAAAATCAAGAACACATGAACCCTAGGTTCACGCCATTGAGAGAATGAGAGGGGAAGAGGATTCGGCTTTTGCAAGTGTGAGAGAGAGTGATGTGTTTCAATTTTCTTTATATATTATTGATTTCAAAAATAAAAATCCATTTACAAAAGTAAAGTTAGTAAAATGTCTATCATAAGTCTAACTTGTGTAAGTTACAAGTTACCAACAAATCATCACTAACTTCCATCACCAGAAAGTGACGAGATTAACTAGTGATGTGACTTGATGTGGGCCCCACTTAATTCAAAATCCGAGTGGGCCCGCAAAACACATATCGGGCTCGGGTTCGTTAATTCTGAATTAACAAATTTTCCGTTGTGACATAATTAAATCAAATTTAATTAAATAATAATGCCTCGCAAAATTATTAGGAAAGACGCTCGCGAATTAATTCTAAATTAATTCGTTCGCTCGAATTAAAATCCAATTTTAATTCCGTTTTGAAATCTAATTTCATTTAATATATCAAATATATTATTTAATCGATTAATTCCAAATTAATCGTTCTCTCTCTACTATTTGAATTTTATCCCAGATAAATTCTTTCCGCAATTAATCCTAGATTAATTTTCTCTCTCTCATAATTAATCCCAGATTAATTATGTTCGAGTCATACGACATCGGTGAATCTTCGGGAAGCGACCCATGAGATCCCTGGATATGTTGGCAGTAAATCCGATCGTCGGACTATCCGAATATGTGCGTACCCGGTACCACATCCTTACCGATTTACAAGACATGGTTGGGTCTAGCAAAGCACCGTGCCTACCCAATTCTCCAGAAATATTCTTTAAGGAATATATAATCTATAACAGACGTAGTATACTAAGTATTGCGTATTGCGATCCAGTATCTGATGTCACATGCAAGGCCTGAGGCTGGAATAGTGTCTGCCCCGTACGAAGCATATATCGGATCACTAGCAACTAGTCTCTTTAATCGGATAATCATGACCTTGTCATATTATCCCGACAGTTACAACATAATAGAGTACCAGTTCTATATCCCTACGTGATCATCATCTCCATATGACTGAAATGATACTTCCGTCTTGACATCACACCCAATACACTACGATTCTCAATAAACCCAGAAGAGGCGTACACAGAACCTGTTAAAGCCCTGGACGACCAAAACCAAAGCGTACTGATTGATGCAAGTCTCAGGTTAAGACCAAATACACATACCCTGATGCGGATTCCCATAGACACATAGTCATACTACCAATGGGATTCCGCGGGGTCTATCCAGAGCGAAGTTGTTTCCGTACCATCGGTAAACAGAACCTCCTATTACACTTGCATGAGTATCCAATACCCAAATATATGAGAACTATGTCGTTACGCTTTCATAACACGCACAAGTGCGATACTAGTCTATTCCGCATAATCGATGTCCAGTCTTGATAATACTATGACTAGGGATATTTAATGATTAAACCTTTAGTGGATTGATACTGTCTCATATCTTATAATCCGGAACTAATCATAAAGACTTTTACCATTTATATATATAAGTAATCTAATTACAAAATGATAAAATGGCAATTTCCTTTGTCACATAGTTAATTTGTACAAAAACCACAATGTCTTTTACAAATAGTGATGCTATCGGTCATAATTGTCCAACAATCTCCCACTTGGCCTATAGCCAATCACTCAAGTATCTAACACCTGAACTATGTACATGCCGCTCAAACTTTTGCTGAGGAATAACTTTCGTCAGCGGATTTGTAATATTTTCATCTGATGCAATCTTCTCGATCTTCACATCGCCACGATGTGTGATCTCACGAATCATATGGAAACGTCGAAGAACATGTTTGGATCGTTGATGAGCCCGCGGTTCTTTAGCCTGCGCTATAGCCTCGTTATTGTCACAATACAAAGGAACGAGCTCAGCTGCTAACGGAACTACTCCTAATCCAATTAGGAATTTACGGATCCAAACTGCCTCTTTTGCTGCCTCAACTGCAGCGATATATTCCGCTTTTATTGTTGAATCGGCAACAGTCTATTACTTGGAAGATTTCCAGCTCACTGCTCCGTTGTTCAAACAAAATATGTACCCGGATTGTGACTTACAATCGTCTTTATCGATTTGGAAACTTGCATCGGTAAACCCAGTTACCTCAAGTTATCCATCTCCATATATTACGAATGCATCCCTAGTTCGTCTAAGATACTTAATGATGTTCTTAACCGCAACCCAGTGACCATCACCTGGATCGGCCTGATAGCGACTATACATTCTCAAAGCATATGAGACATCAGGTCGCGTACATATCATGGCATACATGATCGATCCGACTGCAGAAGCGAACAAGATCCAACTTATGTTGTCTCTCTCATCTTGAGTTTTAGGACACATGTCCTTAGATAGAGTGATGCCATATGACACTGGCAACAGTCCCCTCTTAGACTGTTCCATGTTGAATTTCTTCAACACTTTGTCAATATATGTGCTCTGGGAGAGTCCAAACAGCTTTCTAGATCTATCCCGATAGATCTTTTTTCCCAGAATAAAGGCTGCTTCTCCCAGATCTTTCATGGAGAATTTTAACAAAAGCCAAGCTTTCACCGATTGTAGCATGGGAATGTCATTGCCAATAAGCAATACATCATCAACGTAATATTGCTTATTGGCAATGACATTCCCATGTGACACTGGCAACAGTCCCCTCTTAGACTGTTCCATGTTGAATTTCTTCAACACTTTGTCAATATATGTGCTCTGGGAGAGTCCAAGCAGCTTTCTAGATCTATCCTGATAGATCTTTATTCCCAAAATAAAGGCTGCTTCTCCCAGATCTTTCCTGGAGAATTTTAACGAAAGCCAAGCTTTCACCGATTGTAGCATGGGAATGTCATTGCCAAAAAGCAATACATCATCAACGTAAAGGATAATGAATGTCAGTGCGCTCCCACTAACCTTCTTATATACATAAGGATCATCCTCATTCTGAACGAAATCATATTCTTTTATGATCTCATCAAAACGTTGGTTCCAATAACGCGATGCTTGCTTCAATCCATAAATGGATCGATTTAACTTGCAAACCTTGTTTGCATGTTTTGGTATGACAAAACCGTCAGGCTGTTGCATATAAACATCCTCCAAAAGGTTTCCATTAAGGAAAGCGGTTTTGACGTCCATTTGCCATATTTCGTAATCGAAGTATGCAGCAATAGCAAGCATTATCTGAATGGATTTGATCATGGCAACAGGTGAAATCCGGTTTCTTTCCTGTCCATATTTCATATGGAGTCTATTGAACATATTTTGACGGAACCTTATTCAAAATAAGTATTACACTGTTCAATGCATATCCCCAGAAGGAAATTGGTAGCTCTGTGCGACTCATCATCGACCTTACCATGTCCAACAAAGTTCGGTTTCTCCATCGAACTTGAGGTGTTCCGGGAGGAGTCCACTGTGCAAGAATACCATATTCTTTCAAGTAATCGAGAAACTCATTGCTTAAGTATTCTCCACCACGGTCCGACCGTAATGTTTTAATACTTTTTCCGGTCTGTTTTTCTATTTCTTGTCGAAACTCTTTGAATTTCTCGAAAGTTTCCGACTCGTGTCTCATAAGATACACATAACCATAACGTGATGCATCATCCGTAAAGGTTACGAAGTATTCATATCCACCTCTAGCCTGGCTAGACATGGGCCCACATACGTCACTATGAACGAGCGCTAACAGTTCGGTGGCACGTGCAACCTTTACCGCTAAAAGGTGTTTTAGGCATTTTGCCTAATAAACAAGATTCGCAGACGTCATATGAATTTGGATCAAATCCGTCCAAGTACCCACTATTCGAAAGTGTGGATATGTGAGTCTTGTTAATGTGTCCTAGACGACAATGCCACATATAAGTTTCATATTTGTTACTTAATTTAAGCCTTTTGTTTGTTACGTTATATGTTTGAGATTGATTTATATTCAAAATATAAAGACCATTATTCACATCAGCACTACATATCTCAAAATCATTTTTATACACAAAACACCCAGTGTTTCTGAATACAAAAGTATGCCCACATTGGGCTAATAAAGATACAAAAATAATATTCCTAGTCAAACTAGGTACATAATAGCAGCCTGATAATGTAAGTACATGCCCCGAGGGCAGTTCCAAAATATAGGTCCCAACAGCCAAAACAGTGACTCTAGTCCCATTTCCAACTCGGAGGTCTATCTCTCCTGAAGTCAGTCTCCTGCTAATCTGCAGATCCTGCACATCAGTACATATATGAGTACCACAACCAGAATAAAAAATCCAATTTTTAAAACTAGAAGTAGACATGTTTATTTCAATAACAAACATACCTGAAGCCGGTGCCTTGCCCGCTTTGATTTCCTTCATGTGCGCCTTGTACTCACGACAGTCACGCTTCCGGTGACCCCGTTTGCCACATTTTAGGCAGACTTCTTGGAATTTTTCTTTTGCCTTCCCATAAGACTTTGATGATTTGGCTTTGCCCTTTCTCTTCTTCTTCTTCTTCTTCACGCCTCTAGTAGCCTTTGGCCAAGCCTTGGCAGACTGAGATGTCGAAGCGAAGTGCGCCTCGCGTTTTTTGCCCTTTAATAGCTATTTTTCTGCTTCACGCAGCATTGTCATCAACTCTCCAAGAGTATGGTCTTGGTTCATCATATTGTAGTTCATGATGAACACGCTCCAGCTGTCAGGAAGAGACTGCAAGATCAAATCTATAGAAGTCTCAGCCTCAAAGGTTATGCCTAGCTGACCCAGTTGTTCGATGTCAGCAATCATCTGCGACACATGGTGCTTGACCGATGTACCCCTTGACATTCGGGAGCGAAAGAGCTTCTTCTGCAATTCATACCTTTGCGATCTAAGGTTAGATCAATGAAGGTCCTTCAATTTTTCCATCATAGTATAGGGATCCAATCCCTTGTTTTGGCGACGAAATTGAGGGGTCATTGCAGCGAGTGTGACGGATTGAGCAATTGAGTTGTCATCGCTATGAGTCTTCCAAAGCTCAAGCTCAAGCGGCTGCTCAATTCCGGGCTTAGGCCCGAGAGGTCTCTCTATCGTATAGAGCATCTTCTCGGCCCCTAGGACAATCCTGAGATTCATATCCCAGTCAGGGAAATTCACACCATTAAAGACATTTTCACCCATGATAATGTCCCTAACGTTGATCTTTCCCGCCATCTTAATTGCAATAGTCTAACTATTCAATTAACAATTTTTCGGTACAGTCCAACTGTTACAATAAAAATAATAAAATATTAGTCCAACTAATAAATATATAAAATGATGAAATAATTTGAAAGCGCGTATTGGCAAGTATTTGAACGAAATTGCAAATTCAATACTAGCCTCCCACTATTTTTTGGTGAGCCTCTAACCCTCTGTTGAGTACTCGGGAAACCTAGTTTCCTAATGGGCTAGGATCCCGTTAAATAACACACAACCTTGACTTTGACCAATAAGTTGTATGATATTTAACTAGGTAGATCTCTAAGATCAATTGGATCTCATCCAATTCCTAGATCCGGTAGGTGGACCTCCAAGTCCGAAACATATATACAATATATATGCCAATATATCCAATATATTTTCCTAACCTTTTTCCTCTGAATCAACTAAGCCTTGGCTTTGGCACAACAAGCTTAATGATTCCAGTTAAGCGGGACCCATTGACAGTGGGAAAGCTTCGTAATCCACGTCGATGAACAAGAAGTGACCTTGACTTTGGCCAACAAATCACAACTTGCCCAAGACATGCGATATGGAACAAAGCTTTCGTGGTTCAAACACATCCGCGATGGACATTGATCTTGACTTTGGCCAACAAACCAATGCCAATCTTGGATCTTGAGAGAGAACCACTCAATAGAAGGAATTTGCTTAATATTAGTTTGAGGGTTTTTCGCGTAAATTGGCAACCAATTTATGATCTTTGATTAGGTCTCATAATACACCCTTAAGCATGCATTCTAAAAGCATAATAAGGCGTGAATTAAAATAATAATGATATGCGAATGAATATTTAACAAATTATTCCTAGAACAAATCTCTCCATTTCCTCTCCCCGGCTAGCACTATTCTAACTTCTACCTAATTACATAATACATATAAAGAAACCTCATTTACATTGAGGGGAATTGGTGAGAAGAGAATTACAAAGAGTCAAGAGATAAAGGCTGGACATGCATGTCCAATTTAATAAATTCTAAATTTATTACAAAAATTTCCAAAATTGCCCTCACCCATCTAATATCCATCCGATATACATTATTCATACAATACATCTATGTATTCACACAAAGCATGTTATTCAATCAATCTAATCTAATTAATTAATCTTTGAATTAAATGATCATCCAATGTTCAAACAACAATTTGATTTGCGCGAGTTCAACTCGTTTAAGAATAAGTACTCAAAGTGAGAATTCTTGAATTATATAGAACTACAATATTATATCCAATTTAATTCGTATTCAATACTAATTTATATTTAATTCTAAATTAAATAATGACACTTTATTAATGTGTCTTTACGACTTAGATTCTAAATCTAATCTTAATGGGTCTCAAAGGCCCAATTAACATCTAATGTCAATTTAATTAAAGTCCAATGGGCTTTTAATTAATTCATAAGGCATGGGTTTTGGCCAATATGGGTCAAACCCAAATGCCAAGGCCCAATAAAGGAATCACCCTATTTGCCATAAAATTAATTTTGGCTCATTAGGCCAATTAAATTTAAAAAAAGCCCAATTATTATATTTGAACTTTATGGAATGGTTTTATGCCCAATTTGGATCCAATCCAATTGTCCTAAACCAACTTGGCCCAACCAAGCCCATAAGGCCCAAATATAACATCAATAGCCCAATTCCAAATTAAAGACTAATTTATTAAATTACAATATTCCAAATATCATAATTTTTAATTAAAGTGTATAACCATAATTAATTAGTTAAATTAACATTTCCAAAATACCAATTTAATTAATTAATCATGCTTTATCATTTTCAATACATGTCCAACATAATTGAAGCAAAATCAACTTATAACATGCTTCTATTGCTCACGGTTTTCATGCATTTTTTCATCAATTTTGATTTCAATCCAACTAAATCACAAATCAATATATCTCATGTATTTTAAACACATTCAATGGTTCTAAAAATCAAAAAACAGAATGAGCTACAAGGGTTCAAATTTTCGGCCATGTCAACAAATTTGGGGAAAATTAATATAATCAATTTTTCTCAAAATTAATCATGCATAACTCTAAGTTATCATAATCTAAGCATAACCAAATATTCAATTTGAAGATATCATGCTCAAATCACAAAATCCCCAAAATAAAGTATATGAACCCTAATCCATTTCATGCTTAATTTGGCTCTGATACCATTGTTGGGTTCTCCTAGAACATGCCAAGGATCTATTAAGCATAAAAAAATGTGAATAATCGAAGTAAGATTGCGGAAAAATACTTACAACGATCGGTTATGGCAGATGTGGAGAAAACAAAATTTTCCAACCTTTGTGTAGTGCTCCAAGCTCTCATTTGTATGAATGGTTTAGCTCCAAGCTTGATCTTTGAATTACAAAATCAAGGGGATAGTTTCCCTATCACCTTTGTAGACCCTTTTGAAGTGCTAGCAACCAAGATTTTTGAAGAAAAATCAAGAACACATGAACCCTAGGTTCACGCAAATTGAGAGAATGAGAGAGGAAGATGATTCAGCTTTTGCAAGTTGTGAGAGAGAGTGATGTGTTTCAATTTTCTTTAATGTATTATTGATTTCAAAAATCAAAATCCATTTATAAAAGTCAAGTTAGTAAAATGTCTATCACAAGTCTAACTTGTGTAAGTGACAAGTTACCAACAAATCCTCACTAACTTCCATCACCAAAAAGTGATGAGATTGACTAGTGATGTGACTTGATGTGGGCCCCACTTAATTCAAAATCCGAGTGGGCCCGCAAAACATATATCGGGCTTGGGTTCGTTAATTCCGAATTAACTAATTTTCCATTGCGACGTAATTAAATCAAATTTAATTAAATAATAATGCCTCGCAAAATTATTAGGAAAGACGCTCGCGAATTAATTCTAAATTAATTCGTTTGCCCGAATTAAAATCCAATTTTAATTCCGTTTTGAAATCTAATTTCATTTAATATATCAAATATATTATTTAATCGATTAATTCCAAATTAATTGTTCTCTCTCTACTATTTGAATTTTATCCCAGATAAATTCTTTCCGTAATTAATCCTAGATTAATTTTCTCTCTCTCATAATTAATCCCAGATTAATTCTGTTCGTGTCATACGACATCGGTGAATCTTCGGGAAGCGACCCATGAGATCCATGGATATGTTGGCAGTAAATCCAGTCGTCGGACTATCCGAATACATGCGTACCCGGTACCACGTCCTTAGCGATTTACAAGACATGGTTGGCTTATAGCAAAGCACCGTGCCTACCCAATTCTCCAGAAATATTCTTTAAGGAATATATAATCTATAACAGTCGTAGTATACTAAGTATTGCATATTGCGATCCAGTATCTGATCTCACATGTAAGGCCTGGGGCTGGAATAGTGTCTGCCCCGTACGAAGCATATATCAAATCACTAGCAACTAGTCTCTTTAACCGGATAATCATGACATTGTCATATTATCCCAATAGTTGCAACATAATAGAGTACCAGTTCTGTATCCCTACATGATCATCATCTCCATATGACTGAAGTGATACTTTCATCTTGACATCGCACCCAATACACTATGATTCTCAATAAACCCAGAAGAGGCGTACACAGAACCTGTTAAAGCCCTTTACGACCAAAATCAAAGTGTACTGATTGTCGCAAGTATTAGCGATGCAAGTCTCAGGTTAAGACCAAATACACCTACCCTGATGCGGATTCCCATAGACACATAGTCATACTACCAATGGGATTCCGCGGGGTCTATCCAGAGCGAAGCTGTTTCCGTACCATCGGTAAACAGAACCTCCTATTACACTTGCATGAGTATTTAATACCTAAATATATGTGAACTAAGTCGTTACACTTCTATAACGCGCACAAGTGTAATTCTAGCCTATTCCGCATTATTGATGTCCAGTTTCGATAATACTATGACTGGGGATATTTAATGATTAAACCTTTAGTGGATTGATACTGTCTCATATCTTATAATCCGAAACTAATCATAAGGACTTTTATCATTTATATATATAAGTAATCTAATTACAAAATGATAAATTGGCAATTTCCTTTGTCACATAGTTAATTTGTACAAAAACCACAATGTCTTTTACAAATAGTGATGCTATAGGTCATAATTGTCCAACACTAACCCCAGTTGCCTCAGAAGCATGGCGTAAAGCAAAGGAACATGATATGAAAAAAGTAAGCAGGAAATATGAAATGATAAGAGAATTCAGTACGTATAGTAACATAGGTGACGAAGTTTGGAGATAACAAGATGATGAAGACCCCAGAGCAATCGATAAAGAACAAATGATCTTAAGACATGAAGTAGACGACCAGGTCCCTGTAGAACAAATGACAACCCTTCCTTCCAGAAGTCTCGATTCTAGAAGTATGCAAACACTAACCAAATCGTCGTAGAGCCTAAGTGTAAAGTAAAAATACGTACCTATCGATCCTTAGAGAATACATATACTCGTACCTCAAATTAGAGCCAGTAAAGAATAAGAACTCGTAAAGAAGAGTAAGGGACTGAATAGACGAATCAAGAAGATGAAAATGTTTTACATGATATAGAATAATTGGAAGCATAGTACGTTAAGCCAAATCTAGAAGTTGTTTTAGAATTATAATCCCTAAGGGAAGTAAAGGCTCAAATGAACAAGAGAACCAGAGAGAGAGCGACTCTCGAGAGTATAGAATATGACTAATAAGAGTCTCATTATTTTGAGAAAGGAGAACAAGATAAGAGTAACACATGGACCAAATGATTTAGTAGAAGACGTCCTAAGTAAGTAAAGCTCATAGAGCTCTCAGGAGAGTAAAGATGTAAGGAGTTCAAGGGACTGAGATAAGAAAGAAACCTAAGCTTCAGACTGAGTTTCTTAAGGAAGGATAGTAAAGAGAGAATAATGGCACCCAGAGAAAGGAAGTAATAACTTTAGAAGACTAAACAACAGAGATAAGATAGGAAAAAGTACGGAGGCAGTACGAGGAAGTTCTTAGAGAGCATGACCTTAGAAGGACTTCGCAGAAGAGATAATGTGTTTGAGAGTCGGAAAATAACAGAAATAAAGTTGGAAGAGACAAATCAGACAATTTTAGTAGTAATACCCTAGTATGAGAAAAGATGCTAGACGTATATACATGAGAGTTCTAAGTTTATAGTTCAGCAGTATATGCAGCTAGGTCTGTTAGTGTCCTAGACATGCCAAGCTTATTCGTTGAGTTCTAAACTTGAGGATGAGTTTTCATATCACCTTGATTTGACTCATTATGTGCTAGCAAGAACCATCTTGACATCACACCCAACACACTACGATTCTCAGTATACCCAGAAGAGGCGTACACAGAACTTATTAAAGCTCAGGATGACCAAAACCAAAGTATACTGATTGTCGCAAATATTAGCGATGCAAGTCTCAGGTTAAGACCAAATACACCTACCCTGATTCGGATTCCCATAGACACTTGGTCATACTACCAATGGGATTCTGATGGGTCTATCCAGAGCGAAGCTGTTCCCGGTCTAACGACTAACAGAACCTCCTATCATACTTTCATAAGTATCCAATACTTAAATATATAAGAACTATGACATTATGTTTCCATAACGCGCACAAGTGTAATACTAGCCTATTCCGCATTATCGATGTCCAGTCTCGATAATATTATGACTAGGGATATTTAGTGATTAAACCTTTCGTGGATTAATAATGTCTCATATCTTATTAATCCGGTACTAATCATATGGACTTTTATCATTTATATGTCCAAGTAATCCAATTACAAAATAATAAAAGAGCAATTTCCTTTGTCACATAGTTAATTTTTTACAAGAACACCATGTTCTTTACAAAATAGTGACGCTATGGGTAATAATTGTCCAATAATCTCACACTTGGCCTATAGCCAATCACTCAAGTGTCCAACTCATGAACTATGTACGGGTTGCTCGTACTTATGATGAGATATCACTTTCTTCAGCGGATATGCAAGGTTATCATCTGAAATGATCTTTTGATCTTGACATCGCCACGATATATGATCTCATGGATCAGATGAAATCATTGAAGTACATACTTGGATCAATGATGAGACCGTAATTCCTTAGCCTGTGCTGTAGCCCAGCTCAGCTGCTAACAGAACTACTCCTAATCCAATTAGGAATTTTTTAGATCCAAAATGCTTATTTTGCTACCTCAGCCGCAAAAATATATTCCACTTTATTGTTGAATCGAAAACAGTATCTTGCTTGGAAGATTTACAGCTCACTGTTCCGTTGTTCAAACAAATAGGTACCTTTATTGCTACTTACAGTCGTCTTTATCGGTTTGGAAACTTGCATCGCTGAACCCAGTCATCTCAAGTTCTCCATCTCCATATAATAAAAGGCATCCTTAGTTCTTCTAAGATACTCAAGGATGTTTTTTACATCAATCCAGTGACCATCAGCTAGATCGGCCTGATTGTGACTCCACATGCTCAAAGCAAATGAGACACCAGGTCGCATACATGTCTTTCAATTTACGAGTTCTCAGAGAGTGCCAACAACTTTTAGATCTATCCCAGTAGATCTTTATTCCTAGAATAAAGGTTGCCTCTTCCAAGTTTTTATTGGAGAATCTTAATGAAGGCCAAGCTTTCACCGATTTTAATATGGGAATGTCATTTCCAAGAAATAATACATCATCAATGTATATGACATCCAATGTCAGTGCGTTCCCACTAACCTTCTTATATACACAAGAATCATCTTCGTTTTGAATGAAACCATATTCCATTATGATCTCATCAAAATGTCGGTTCCAAGGACACAATGCTTGCTTCAATCCATAAATGGATCGATTTAACTTGCAAATCTTGTTTGCATGTTTTTGGCACGACAAAACCGTCAAATTGTTGTATAAAATATCCTCTAAAAGGTTTCCGTTAAGGAAAGCAGTTTTGACGTCCAGCTATCATATTTCATAAAAGAAATATGCAGTAATAGCAAGCATTATCCGAATGGATTTTTTAATAATGGCAACGGGTAAAAGGTTTCATCGTAATCGACACCATGTTGATGACGATACCCTTTCGCTACAAGCCTAGCTTTGTACGTTTGTATGTTGCCATCCAAGTTTGTCTTCACCATGAAGACCAATCTGCTACCAATAGGCACAATGCCTTCTCGTACATCAACCAGTGTCCAAACATGGTTGGTATTCATGGAATCCATTTTGGACTTCATGGCCTCTTGCCACAAAGCGGAGTCGATACCTTGTATCACTTTCTCATACGTAGTCGGTTTATTATCCTCAATAAGATTAACATCCACATGAGGTGAGATTAGAAACCCATACGTCCCAGGTTGTTTCCTGACTCTCTCCGACCTACGCGGTTCTTGTGTATTTGAAGATTATGGAACAGTCTCATCCCTGATGAACTGTTCGTGTTCCATGAGGAATTTGGTGCCATGAATAGTATCACTCCGATTTTCATCGAGTTTTACTTTCCTCCCACTTACCACTGCAAATAGGAATTCCCTTTCGAGGAAAACCGCATGGAAAACAACAAATACCTTGTTCTCTTGTGGGTTATATAAGTAATATTCACTAGTTTCCCTAGGATAACCAATTACAAATAGGCACTTATCCGATTTGGGTTCTAGTTTGGTACCATTCAAACGTTTAACATGCCTAGCATCCCCAAATCTTCAGGAATGAGAAACCCAGTTTCTTTCCTGTCCATATTTCATATGGAGTCTGTCCAACAGACTTTGACGGAACCTTATTCAAAATAAGTATTGCACTGTTCAATGCGTATCCCTAGAAGAAAATTGGTAGCTCAGAGTGACTCATCATTGACCTTACCATGTCGAACAAAGTTCGGTTTCTCCTTTCGGACACACCACTCAATTGAGGTGTTCCGGGAGGAGTCCACTGTGAAAGAATACCATATTCTTTAAAGTAATCTAGAAACTCATTATTAAAGTATTCTTAACCATGGTCCAACCGTAATGTTTTAATACTTTTGTCAATCTGTTTTTCTACTTCGTGTCGAAACTCTTTGAATTCATCAAAAGTTTCAGAGTTGTGTTTCATAAGATACACATAACCATAACGTGATGCAACATCCATAAAGGTTACGAAGTATTCATATTCACCTCTAGAATAGCTAGACATTGGCCCACTTATGTCACTATGAACGAGGGCTAACAGCTCGGTGGCACGTACACCTTTACCGCTAAAAGGCGTTTTAGGCATTTTGCCTAATAAACAAGATTCATAGACGTCATACGGTTTAAGATCAAATCTGTCAATAGTATCCATTCTTCAAAAGAGTGGATATACGAGTCTTGTTAATGTGTCCCAGACAACAATGTCACAAATAAGTCTAATATGATTTACTCAGTTTGAGCTTTTGTTTGTCATGTTATATGTTTGAGATTCATTTATATTCGAAATATAAATACTGTTATTCACATCTAATGTGTATATCTCAATATCATCTTTATAAACAAAACACCAGTGTTCTGGAACATAAAGGTTTACCCGCAACGAGTTAAACTAGATATAAAGATATCTAGTCAAACTAGGTACATTATAACAGTTTCCTAATTTAAGTACATGCCTAAAGGGCAGTTCCAAAACTTAGGTTCCCACACCCAAAACAGCGACTCTCGTCCCGTTTCTGACTCGCAGGTCGATCTCATCTGAAGCCCGTCTCTTGCTAAGCAGCAGATCCCGCACTTCAGTACATATGTATGTACCACATCCAGTATCAAAAATCCAATTTTAAAACCAGTAGTGGACATGTTTATTACAATAACAAATATACCTGAAGTCGGAGCCTTGCCCGTCTTCACTTCCTTCATGTCTGCCTTGTCCATACGGCTTTCACACTTCCAGTGACCCCATTTTCCTAAACTGTCTATACAACAGTCACGCTTCCAGTGACCCCGTTTGCCACAGTTTAGGCAGACATCTTAGGATATGTTATTTGTCTTCCCAGAAGACTGTGATGATTTTACCTTTGCCATTTTTCTTCACACCTAGAAGCCTAAGGCCAAGCCTTGGCCTTCTGGGATGTTGAAGTAAGATATGCCTTGCGCTTCTTGCCCTTTTGGAAGCTCTGGCTCTGCCTTCTTGAGTATAGCCATTAACTCTCCAAGAGTTTTCTCTTGGTTCACGATGATCCCGCCCCAGCATTCGGGTAGAGACGGAAAGATCAAATCTATGGAAGTCTCTGCCTCGTAGGTAATGCCCAGCTAACCTAGCTGTTTGATGTCAGCAATCATCTGTGACATCTAGTGCTCGACAGATGTACCCTCTGACATACGCGAGTGAAAGAGCTTCTTTTGCAATTCGTATTTCCAAGATCTAAGGTTAGATCTATAAAGATCCTTTAATTTCAACATCATGGTGTAAGAATCTAATCCTTAGTTCTTATGACGAAATTAAGGAGTCATTGCGGCAAGCATAACGAATTGAGCACTAAAATTATCATCACGATGAGTCTTCCTAAACTCATGCTCTACTATTTGTTCAACTCCGGGCTCAGGGCTCGAGAGGATTCTCTATCCAATAGAGTAACTTCTTAGCTCCCAGGACTATCCTGAGATTTATTTCCTAATCTGGAAAATTTACGCCGTTAAAGACATTTTCACCCAGGATTATGTCCTTTGACGCTAATCTTTCCAGCCATCTCGATTGCAATAGTCCAACTATCCAATAAACGATTTTGGGTACACTCAAAATGTAATGGTTACTATAGTTCAACTATATGACCAACTACAAATGGAGCAGTGTCTTGTACAGTCTAACTGTTCAAAGAAAGCAATATTAAATATTAGTCCAACTAATATATTTATAACAACGATAAATAAAATAAAAGAGCGCGTATTGGCAAGTATTTAAACAAAATTGCAAATTTAATACTTGCCTCCCACTATTTTTCGGTGAGCCTCTAACCCTCTGTGGAGTACTCGGGAAACCTAGTTTCCTAGTGGGCTAGGATCCCGTTAAATAACACACAACCTTGACTTTGGCCAACAAGCTGTATGAAACTTAACTAGGTAGATCTCTAAGATCAATTGGATCCCATCCAATTCCTAGATCCGGTAGGTGGACCTCCAAGTCCAAAATATATATCTAATATATATTTCCTAACCTTTTCCTCTGAATCAACTAAGCCTTGGCTTTGGCTCAACAAACTTAATGATTCCAGTTAAGCGCGACCCATTGACAGTGGGAAAGCTTCGTAATCCACGTCGATGAACTAGA
The DNA here is from genome assembly GCA_019454045.1 of Zanthoxylum bungeanum. Classification (NCBI taxonomy): domain Eukaryota; kingdom Viridiplantae; phylum Streptophyta; class Magnoliopsida; order Sapindales; family Rutaceae; genus Zanthoxylum; species Zanthoxylum bungeanum. The sequence continues at coordinate 116,910 of SKCR01039234.1, read as the reverse complement.
AGTGACCTTGACTTTGGCCAAAAAGTCACAACCGCCCAAGACATGCGATATAGAACAAAGCTTTCGTGGTTCAAACACAGCCGCGATGGACATTGATCTTGACTTTGGCCAACAAACCAATGCCAATCTTGGATCTTGAGAGAAAACCACTCAATGGAAGGAAAACGCTTAATATTTGAGTGAGGGTTTTTCGCGTAAATTGGCAACCAATTTATTATCTTTGATTAGGTCTCATCATACACCCTTAAACATGCATTCTAAAAGTATAATAAATCGCGAAATAAATTAATAATGATATGCGAATGAATATATAAAACAATTTGTTCCTAGAACAATTCTCTCCCTTTCCTCTCTCCTGCTAGCACTATTCATACTTCTACCCAATTACATAATACTAAAAGAAACCTCATTTACATTGAGGGGAATTGGTGAGAAGAGAAATACAAAGAGTAAATAGATAATAGGCTGGACACGCACGTCCAATTTAATAAATTCTAAATTTATTACAACAATTTCCAAAATTTCCCTCACCCTTCTAATATCCATCCGATATACATTATTCATACAATACATCCAAGTATTCACACAAAACATGTTATTCAATCAATCTAATCCAATTAATTAATCTTTGAATTAATGATCATCCAATGTTCAAACAACGATTTGATTTGCACGAGTCCAACTCGTTTAAGAATAAATACTCAAAGTAAGTATTCTTGAATTATATCGAACTACAATTTTTAAATCCAATTTAAATCTTATCCAATACTAATTCATATTTAATTCCAAATTAAATAATTACACTTTTAATAGTGCCTTTTAGACTTGGATTCCAAATCCAATCTTCATGGGTCTCAAAGGCCCAATTAGTATCCAATACTATTCAATTAAAGTCCAATGGGCTTTGAATTAATTCTTTAGGCATGTCTTTGGCCATTATGGATCCAATCCAAAAACCAAGGCCCAATTAGGAATCACCCTTTGCCCAAAAATCAATTTTGGCCCATTAGGCCCAATTAAATTATTGAAAGGCTCAATTGTCATTTGGACTTTATAGAAATGGTTTTAGGCCCAATTGGATCCAACCCAATTGTCCTAAACCAAACTTGGCCCAACCAAGCCCATTAAGCCCAATTACAACAAATTAAATTAATACATCATTCCAAATTACATATTAATTCAATTAAAGTGCAATTACCACAATCAATCAATTAATCTAATGTTTCCAAAACACTAATTAATCCAATTAATCATGCTTAATTATTCAATTCATGTCCAACATAAATTGAAGCAAAATCAATTCTATAACATGCTATATACTCACGGCAAAGGCATAGAAATAACACCCAATTTTGATCTCATTCCAATTAAATCAACAATCAATATTCATTTCATGCCAATTAGCATATCTAATTGTCAAATTTCAAAAATTAACCATGAGCAACCTAGGGTAATTTTCGGCCATGACATAGGAATTGAGGATTTTTGATCTAATTAATTTTTCTCAATTCCAAAGATGCACAAATCCAATTCAACATCATATAATCACAACCAAACAATCAATTTAGGCAAATCAAGCTCCAAGCATAAAATCCCAAATTAACGTTTACAACCATAAATCCAAATCAAGCTTAGATTTCACTCTGATACCATTATTAGTGTCCTAGACATGCCAAGGATCTCTAAGCGTGATTATTGTGCGAATAAATCAAAGATAAATTGCGGAAATTACTTACATTGATCAGTTGAGATTTCAAAAATTTCGAAGGATGCAGAAGCTCCAAGCTTATTCGTCGATTTCTAAACTCGAGGGTGAGTTTCCCTATCACCTTGATTTGACTCCTTATGTGCTAGTAAGAATAAATTTTGAAAGAAAAGTTTTGTCCTCCAATGGAGCAAACTTTCAGCCAAGAGAGAAAGTTGGGAGAAGATGAATAGTTCCAACTTAATTCATTTGTTGACTTTTAAAAATATGTGTGTTGTGTGTAAAAGTTGTAATAAATACTTTCAACAACTTCCATCATACTTATTACAAGTTGATGTGAGTTAGTGGGTCCCACCACTTTGAATTCAAAATTCAAGTTGGTTCACACAACACACTTTGGGCCCGGTTTCGTTTAATCCGATTAAACGAATTTTCCGTCGGGACGTAATTAAATCTAATTTAATTAAATAATAATGCCTTGCAAAATTATTACGGAAGTCGCTTACGAATTAATTCCAAATTAATTTGTTCGCTTGAATTAAAATCCGATTTTAATTCCGCATTGAAATCCAATTTCAATTAATATATCCAATATATTATTTTAGCCCAAATAAATAAATTAAATAGAAAAATCCAATTTAACTATTAAATTTATTTTACCGATTAATTCCAAGTTAATCGCGTTTTTCTCTCTTCACTAATTAATCCCATATTAATTTATGACATAATTAATCCCCGATTAATTTTCTCTTTGTTAATTAATCCCAGATTAATTATTACCATTATTAATCCCAGATTAATTTTCTCTCTCATAATTAATCCTATATTAATTCTCTGTTCAAGTCAAATCTCATCGGTGAATCTTTGGGAAGCGACCCAAGAGATCCATGGATATGTTGGCAGTAAATCCCGTTGTCGGACTATCTGAACACGTGCGTACCTCGTACCACATTCTTACCGATTTACAAGACATGGTTGGCTTCTAGCAAAGCACCGTGCCTACCCAATTCTCCAGAAATATTTAACAAAGAATATGTAATCTTTATCAGGCGTAGTATACGAAGTATTACGTATAGCAATCCAGTATCGGATGTCACATGCTAGGCCTGGGGCTGGAATTGTGTCTGCCCCGTACGAAGCATATATCGGATCACTAGCAACTAGTCTCTGTAATCGGATAATCATGACCTAGTCATACTATCCTGATAGCTGCAGCATTTAAGAGTACCGGTTCTGTATCTCTGCGTGATCATCATCTCCATATGACTGAAGGGATACTTCCATCTTGACATCACACTCAACACACTATGGTTCTCAGTATACCCAGAAAAGGCGTACACAAAACCAGTTAAAGCTCCGGACGACCAAAACCAAAGTATACTGATTGTCGTATGTATTAGCGATGCAAGTCTCAGGTTAAGACCAAATACACCTACCCTGATTCGGATTCCCATAGACACATAGTCATACTACCAATGAGATTTCGAGGGGTCTATCCAGAGCGAAACTGCTCCCGGTCCAACGGCTAACAGAACCTCCTATCACACTTGCATAAGTATCCAATACTTAAATATATGAGAACTATGTCATTAAGCTTCCATAACGTGCACAAGTGTAATACTAGCCTATTCCGCATTATTGATGTCCAGTCTCGATAATACTACGACTAGAGATATTTAATGATTAAACCTTTCGTGGATTAATATTGTCTCATATCTTATTAATCCGGTACTAATCATATGGACTTTTATCTTTTATATATCCAAGTAATCCAATTACAAAATGATAAAAGAGAAATTTCCTTTGTCACATAGTTAATTTTGAACAAGAACACCATGTTCTTTACAAAATAGTGATGTTATGGGTCATAATTGTCCAACAAGGCCACCATAACCAGTAAGGCCTCAGAACAAGGCCCCCCCCTCCCAACCCCTCATTAAATAATTGCAGCAGAAGTGGATCCCGATGATTGCCTCAGGACATTCCCAGGAACAAGTGAAAGTATAATGGAAGAAAAATGGAACAAAATACCTTCAAACATAGTTTAAGAACAGAATGAAAGAAGAGGCAGTGCTAGATCAAAATTGTAACATCTGGGAGATGTTACCGGCAGGGGATAGTAGTACTAACCCCATAAGTCTCTGACTAACTACCTATAACTCATAATAAAACACTTTTCTTGATTTGACTATACTTTATATGGGACCATAGCCCAACTTGAAAATACTGAAAACAAACTCAATATTAATTATTGTACTTGATAACAATTGATTTTACAATGACTACTTACATCAAAACTGATACAAGACTCATATTTGATTATGACTCATACTTAACTAAGACATGACTTTCACTCAAACTCTGACTCTACTGGTGGACTCCATCCCTAGTGACTGCATCAGTATCCTTCCTCCCAAGTTCGTCCTCCGAGGAACCTGTAAGATACAAAAATTGGAGTGGGGGGTTAGACCGCTATATGATCTAAGTGAGTGGACGAAAATTGAAAACTGATGTAAAAACTTTTGGTTTCAAAACCATAGTACCAAAAACATCTTTGTATGAAAACCTTGTTTCTGAAAACTTTGTCTTTCTGAAAACTACTTTTGATATGCTGGTTTCTGAAAACTATTTCTAAAACTTGGTTTCTAAAATATGTTTCTAAAATCTGGTTTCGGAAAACTGTTTCTAAAATCTGGTTTCTGAAAACTGTTTCTAAAATATGGTTTATGAGCTGATTTGTATCTGAAAAACTTTGACGTATGAGGGCATTACGTATCGCCGTCCCCCCATACGCTTAACTGTAGCCAGCAGTGCAAATCCATGACTTTGGGGCGTTACGTATCCCTGTCCCTCAAAGCATGCCACTACTGTCTCTGAAACTGGTGGTCTTGAGGTGTTACGTATCGCTGTCCCCCAAGCCACAAACTAGAATTGGGGGTGCGGATCTATGCTACCACCCAAGCTCTGAACTATAGTCCATGTACACGAACCTATGCCGCCATCCTGGCTTTAAAACTAGGATGTAGGGGCATTACGTATCGCTGTCCCCCTAGTCTTCTACATGTGCATATGTATCTGTCAGTCAATTCCATACTGTCTCAAGTTACATAATGGGGTGAGTTTTTCCCTCATTCCCTGAAAAACATAAAAGGAATCATACTAGAAATATCTCTTTTCTAAATCACTATAATCTGAAAAATAACTGTAAATAAATAAAGGCTAACGCCCTACGTGCTGAAAAAATAAGTATGAATTTATAAAGAATAAGTAAATTAATAAATGAAATCGACTTAAAGAAAGAGATGTCCACTCACTGTGCTTAAACTAGGTGGCACTCGCTTGCTGAAGGAAATTTCTGGTTCCTGCGACAATCTAAAATTGACAACCTTGGTTAGAACTAGGCTGGGGAACATATTCCGCGATAATACTAATTTTATCCATTTAAATTCTTTTATCATGATGTACTGTGCGATTACGGACTGATACGAGACTCTTAGGGCTGCCTCTAACACGCTGGGGCAGAACTAGAATGATTTAAAATCAATTTGGCAGAATTTTGTATCCGCGTCGCGACGCGTGCCTCATAGAAACTGCCCAAAAATTCCTTCACGCGTCACGACGCAAGAGTTCTCATGCGTCGCGACGCATACCTGTTTCCCAGGTTCTGCATTTCTTTTTTTCTTCATGCGATTCTTGCCCAACTTCTATCCCAAGGTTTCAATAACATTTCCAACACACAATCAATCAATTTACATCAACTTCAGACATCTTAAACCACCATTTTATCATCATCAATCACTCATTTATCCACTAAATCATCATCACAAATTAATTCTTTAAACTTTCCAAACTTAAACAACTTACCACATAACTCATTTATTAACTAATTAAACACTAATATGCAACACATAACATGGTATTATAACTATCATATCAACAATTGCCAAAATCTCATAAATTGAAATTTGGTTTTAGTTTTATTACCCTAATTTTGTTGGACCCTCAACTCTTTCATTAAGCTCCATGGATTCTAAGGCTCCTTTGCTTCTCATTCTCTTCTCTTATTAATTTCTTTTCATTTTTCTTCTTCCTTCTTCCTTCATTCTTCTTCTTCTTATTCTTTCTATTCTCCCTCTTCTCTCTCTCGGCTTCTCCTCTCCTTTTTTATTTTCTTTTTCATTTTTCCTTTTTGGAAAAAGATGAATAGTAGTCCCTTATATAGTGGACTCAAATGATATTAGGAATATTATAGAAGAGTGTAGAAAAGTGAAGAAAATTTGAGACTTTTCCATTTTGACCCCGAAATTACCATTCACCTGAAATTTTGACTTACGTTTTTTTTATCAACTTCTGGTTCGAATTTGGGAAAACGTTCAACGCGGAAATTGTATGTCTTAATCTCATATTTTCGACGATATAAAATTCATAAAAATATGAGTTCAAACTAAAAAGTTATGAACCAAATACCACGGGTTGTCCAAAAAGGAAAACTATACAGTCTCGTCCCGAGACTCCAAGACATTTACCGATTGTCCCCAAAGTCATCTCATGAGTATTATAACTCTCAATATAATTTATTCTATGTACCTTTTTCCCTTTCGCAACGATATAGTGGTATACAGTAGTATAAACTACCAGTCGTTACAAAAAAGTTAGGAAAGAAGTTGTTCAGATGATATGGTACAAGGATAAAGTTGTAGTTAAGTATTGACTAGGTTATGAAGGAACCAGTGTTAGACACAGTAATGAATAGAGAAGGTAAAAGATATCATTCGGATAAAGAACCAAAGACATAGACCAAAGGAAAAATATTAGAAGTAAAGTTGTGGAGGTGCAGTGACAATAGTAGAAGAATACTTAGTAAGTAAAGACAAAGTGTGTAACTATAAGGTTTTGTAGTATCAAAATGTAACCAAAGATCCATTACGTGTTAGTTCCCATAAAGCACGTTAAGTACCCAGCCCTAGACTTAGTTGACCAAACCACTACGAGTTTGGGACGGCCTAAGCCACGGGTATGGGTGGTTTGGTAGATGTATCAAATAGTACAGAAATGAGGAGATAAGTTACTACAAAATTACAGTTAGTATAGCAGAAGAATCTCCAAGACAGGGTATAGTTGCAAAAAAAAAAAAAAAATTTGAGCGATGACCCTTGATAGCACTAACCTTTGGAAGAGCAAATTAGTAAAGAACATTGTAACCAGGTTTGCAGTAGCAATGAAAGTAAGGTATGAAAAACAGTGTAAGCGGAAGTATACACACAATAAGCTCCCGGTGAAGCCATTGGATAAGTAATAATAGTAAGCAAGAACTACATAAAGAGTCCGACCCTAAATCACAAGGTTTTAAGTAATACAGATAAGCAGAGGTAAGAGAATTGTAGTGAAGAACTGGTAAGCAACATAGCATATGTATGTATACCTTCCGGAGTCAAGCCAAAGTAAAGGAACCCAGTTGCAAGAAACACGAATACCTATATAGATAAAAGGAGTGGACATAAACCACAACCCTAATATCGTTTAGAACTGATAACTCAAGCTGTAATGAGCTAGAATAAGTAGAGTATAATGAAAGATCTAGGAATGAGGCTTCTTTGGGGCATCATAAGGACTTTAGCATGGCCGTAGTATAAGTAACCAGCAGGAGTTAAGAAGCACAAGGTATGAAACAGAATCCAAGATAATAGAGAGATTAAGGCAAACGTAAGTTAGTTCGCAGAAGGATAAAGAGTCCTAGCAGATGGAACAATATAGCTCTGAGTATAAAGTCAGTTCAGTTTATGGAATAGGAAGAGAGCCCGTAAACCCTCTGATCCATGGCAGGGTCCCAAGTTTAGAAAGGATTTGAGGACGAATCCTATTTAAGGAGGGGAGAATTTGTAACGACCTGTAGTTTTTACTACTGAATACAACTGTATGTTACCAAAGGGACGAGTGTACATAGAATAAATTATATTAAGACTCAAATATACTCATGAGATGACTTTGGGGACAATCGGTAAATTTCTCGAAGTCCCGGGACGAGACTGTACAGTGTTCCCTTTGGACAGCCCATGGTATTTGGGGCGTAACATTTCGAATGAACTCCGATTTTTATGAATTTTATATCGCTGGAAAGCTAAAATTGGGACCTACAACTTCCGCGTTGAATATTTTCTCAAATTCGGACCAGAAATAAGTCAAAAATCATAAAATCAGTGAGCTGCTACAGTGACTTCGTGATTGGTCTACAAATGATGAGGTGGTTTAATCTAAACCACCCAAATTATTCCAAAAATCAGCCCCCTTATTCTTTAAATAGTACACTATTCATGAAACCCAAAAATGGAAAAATAAAAGAGGAAGAATCGAGAGAAAAAAGAAGAGTGACGTGAGAAGAAAGAAGAAGAAGAAGGAGAAGAAGAAAGAAAGAGAAAAGAAGAAGAAAAAAGAGAGAGAAAGGGAGAAGATAATAGCTAGGAAGAAGATAAACAACAATAGAAGATTGAGAAATATGAAGAAATCAAGTAGATTAAGGGTCATCGCATGAACCAGAATTCCTTTAGCGAGCGAGTAATGTCGGCCAGATTCCCAAAACAATGAGTGGACCTCTTTTCTTAAACTGATTTTATTCATTAAATTTTGATATCAAACTTATCTTTTTATGCTCCAGGGATTTAGATTTATTTTATCACAGATATTTCATGAAATTTATGTTTTATATTATGTTATGGACATACAAGTTTTTAAAGCATGATTTTATGGTTTTTTGGGGCATGAGGGAAAAACTCACCCCTGTATGTAACTTCAGACAGTATGGAATTGACAGACAGAGGATATGTGCACATGTAGAGGACTGAGGGGATGGCAATACATAACGCCCTCAAATCATAGAGCAGGGCTAGGGGATGGCGATATGTAACGCCCATAGACCCTAGTTTCAGATCTTGGGTGGTAGCATAAATCTGCACCCCAGTTCTAATTTGTGGCTTGGGGGACTGCGATACGTAATGCCCCAAGACCACTAATTTCAGAGACAGTAGTTGCATGCTTTGGGGGACGGCGATACGTAATGCCCCAAAGTCATGGATTTGCACTGCTGGCTACAGTTAGGCATATGCGGGGACGACGATACGTAACGCCCTCATACGTCAAGGTTTTCAGATACTGAACAATTCACAATAATCAGATTTTCAGACAGTTTTTCAGAAAACCAGACTTTCAGAAAACAGTTTCAGAAATAGATTTCCAAAAACGGGTTTTCGAAAGAAAAGCTTTACTAAAGAGGTTTCGAGCAAAGTTTTCAGAAAGAAAATTTTTCTATAAGTTTTTCCTTGAAAATCTCGGTTTCAGGATCAAATGTTTTTATAATAGCATTTCAGTTTTTAGTCCAATCACTTAGATCGTGCAGCGATCTAACCCCCCACTCCTAGTGTTTGTTTTGTAGGTATTCCAAGAGGACGAGCGCGCGAGGATGGATACTGATGGAAGTCGCTAGTGGTTCTGAGTCCACCAATCAGAGTATAAGTTTCAGTCAAGTTAAGCAAAGTTTATTCTTAGAAAATTTTATAAGTAAGGTCGTGTTTCAGTAGTAAAGTGAAGAGTCGAAATGTATGTAACGTTAAGTTTATGTGAGTTTGTATTTTATGTTAACAAGTTTGGGCAATGGTCCCATGTTCAAGTTATAGTTGAGATAAGACAGTAGCCAAGTATTCGGTTAGTATGTCAATGGCTCAGGGGAATAGTACGACCTATTTCCTATCGGTAACATCTTCAGATCGGGGATGTTACAGCTAAGGTATCGTAAAGAATTGTGGAAGATGTGTTATTACAAGTTGATACATTCATATATCATGTAGATTTTATTGTCTTGGAAACACAACCTGTAACAGACAGTTACAAACAAATTCATGTAATACTGGGTTGTCCATTTTTAATAATAGTTAATGCTTTAAATAATTGTATGAATGGAATCATTAATATATCTTTTGGCAATATGAAGTTAGAGTTTAAAAGCAACCATACGAAAGACAATTTACTAAATATTTTGAAAGAACATAAATAAGGAATTGGATGGACTTTAAAAGATGTAAAAGAAATTAATTTTTTAAAATGCACACGTAAAGATATTTAAAAGATAATTTCATGACACATCGACCACCCCAAAAAATGTCTCTCTCGCCACCCAAGTTGACTTCCTATAAGGGATCATATGCCTCAGCAAAACCCATTTTACGATGCTCATCCAACTTACCTCAAGCATTTGATACCTCTTTCGGAACTTCTTTTTTCTAGAAAATCGATCTTACAAGCCTCTTGTTCTATCTGGTGCTCCATATACAGTACTGCCAATTTTTCTCTTAAGACCGAGACTACGACCTATTCACGGTATTCTACTTCAATTTCCTGGTGATGAGCCAAAAACTTGGTCCATTTTACCGTGAGTGCGACAGATATTTCAAGCTCTTTTGCTTCATCATTTTCTTCATTGAACATTCGACCAATTATTGGCTTCTCGAAGGCCAAAATATTTGGCCTCATTTGCGTAGATAAATTTGTCAAGATTTCATCTATTAATCAGACAGGTCCATGATGGAGAGGGAAAAGAATACAATGGCTTCCATGGATACAATCTTGTCCGAAAACCATATTGTAATGAAGAACACAACCGTTCTAGTTGTGCTTCTAAACTATATATCTGATAGGACGACTCTTTTCGATGTGGTGGCTCCCTTATTGAAACTTTTCAAAATGACTTCCTTTGGGACAAGGTCTGCTTCTGATTTCATGAAATTTTTCAACATACATAATGGGATGGCATTGATAGTCACTTCATTATCATGTAGTACTTTGGCCACATGCACACCGTTCACGGTTACATTTACATATAACGACCTGAGGTGTTTTATCATCTGCTGATGGGGTCTGTGGATAATCGCATTCTTAGCCGATTCAATTTCTATTTTCTATTAGTTCTTACCCCCGTTCACAACCTAAGTTTTTTTAACTTAAATGACCAAAACATCTTTCACTTGTCCCTTGGGTTCATCTGAATCCCAACCTGAATGAGGCAGATGAGTCGCGCTGTTGGATGAAGCCCCATTGTGAACGCCCCTGCTCCACATCTCCATTGGAACCCTTCACCTCATCATCAGTTTCTCGTATAGTACATAGTATTGAAATCATCCTATATCTTCTCTGAGGGTGCCTACTGCTGGATTCCATGCTTCATATAGCTCTTTCAAGAGCCGAGTTTACGTTATTTTCTTCATGTGTGCTTTTTCATGTAGATCAATCTCCTCTTCAACTTATATCATATTATAATCTTGGGGTTTTACTTCTTCCAGAGTAAAGGATGCTTCTTCTGGCTCATCTATATTATAAACTTCTTCTTCCATATTTTGAACTTCATCATCTTTTCGCTCGAACTTTTCAATTAATAGGTAGTGGTTGGCCACAATAGGCAGCATGCTACCAAATTGGATAATAATAGGGAGTCCCCCCGCATCTCCTTCCTCATCTCGGTTATGGCGATCAAACTTAGCTCGCTCTTTGCATCATGGACTTACATTGACTTCTATAGGGATGTTCTCCAATTTCTTTTGTGGTTCATCCCATACCTTTGGTGCATCTTTCGACCATAATTACTCTGGTGCCGTCTCAACTGTGTCTGCATCATCGATGGGGGTTATCCAGCTATTTTGCTTGTTTTGGGCATGCCACACATTAGTTTTTGCGCAAGTGTGGTAAGAAACGCCTAACATTATGAACGAAATTTGAATGTTCCCTATAGAACCATGGGGAGAAAGTCTCCGAACGTCACCCTATGAGTGGCTTAGGAACATGTTGCATCTCACAAGTCTCTTCCAATTCTTTCATTGATTTTAAGCAGTTTCGAAAGCAGACGCATATTTCATCCTAACCGTCTCCTTCCATTTTCGGGCTCATTCACTCAGTCCTGCTGGAGTTCAGCTCATCCTTCCATCATCTAGTAATAACTTGAATCTCGGTAAGTTCATCTTGTTTAAATCTAGGTTCATCATTTTCATTTCGATTGGCCTGGCAAATGGGTTTTCATCCATAGCCATCTTTTCGTTGTTCTCGAACGTGATTCATCCTGATTCAATAGCATCATGCAATACATTCCAAAATACAAGGCAATTATTAGTGAGGTAAGACCACACATTATGTCATTTATAATATTTTTTTGCCCTTAATTTACTCAGGACTTGGCAATTTATGTCGGTCGCTTAACTTAATTAGTTTGTCCTTATACATTTGGTCAAATATGACGCCCACATTGGTCACGTCAAATGAGAACATCCTACCTCTTTTTTTATTCAAATATAATTTTCTCAATATTAATCATATTAATCTTAACACCAATTGAATCCACCATATTCCACATATGAATGACTTAAGAATAATTGTAGGTATTATAAGAGTGGTCATAACATTCTAGAATGACAACATTGTAACGACCAGTAGTTTTACTACAGCATACAGCGGTACTATTACGTACATGACGAAGCCACATAAAATAAATTATGTTGAGACTCAAATATATGCATGGTATGACGTTGGGAACAGTCGGTAAATTCTTCGAAGTCCCAGGATGAGACTGTATAATGTTCCCCTTTGTATAGCCCGTTGTATTTGGGACGTAACATTTTCATACGAACTCCAATTTTTATGAATTTTATATCATCGGAAAGCTGAGACTGATACCTAAAACTTCCTCGTTGAACATTGTCCAAAATTAAGACTAGAAGTAGGTCAAAAATGCAAGTCCAAATCTAGATGAATAGTAATTTCGGACCCAAATGCAAAAAATCTCAAACTTTCTCCAAACTTCCACACTCTTCTCAAACTTTCCAAATATCATACACCCCCACTATAAATACAACACACTATTCACAAATACCAAAATTTGAAGAAATTAGAAAAGAAAGAAATGAAGAAGCCGAGAGAAAGAAAAGAGGGAGAAGAGAAAGAAGAGAAAGAAGAGAGAAGAAGAAGAAGAAGAAGAAGAAGAAGAAGAAGAAGAAGAAGAAGAAGAAGAAGAACAAGAACAAGAGGAAGAAGAGAAGAAAAGAAGAAGAAAAGGAAGAAAAGAAATAAGAATGAGTTTGGCAATCCTTGGAGGACTTAGAGAATAAAAAATCCAAGAAAAAGAGGTAAAACCCATTTAACCCAATTCTTGATTTGTTTAATTTTGGAGGTAAAAAGGTAGATTAGAGTTGATGGCATGTTAGGAGCTATATATGGTTGGTTTAAAAATAAAGAAATGGATTATGGAGTCAAGCATTTGAATTTGAAAAGTTTAAAGTTTGTTTTAAGAATATTGGAATTTGAAATAAATGAGTGGTTAATGATGATAAATTGGTAGTTTATAATGTGTGAAATTGATGTGAATTGTTGGATTGTGCATTGGAAGTGGTATGGGAGTATTAAGAATGTTTTTGGGTGAAAAACGTATAAAGAAAGAGATACAGAAAACCGAGAATCAATTCTGTGTAGCGACGCAGGAAGAAGCTCGCGTCGCGATTCGTGCTGGAATTCAGAGAAGCTTTTGATTGATGCGCGTCGCGACGCGAAGATAGAAATTCCACCAAATTCATTTTAAACCATTCGAGTTCCACCCCAGCGTGTTAGAGGCTGCCCTAAGGGTCTCGTATCAGTCTGTAATTGCACAGTACATCATGATATAAGTATTTGAATGGATGAATTTAGTGTACTGCAGATATGTTCCCTAGCCTAGTTCTAACCAAGGTTGTCAATTTTAGATTATTGCAGGAACCAAAAATTTACCTCAGCAAGCGAAAGCCAGCCAGTTTCCGAGCTCAATGAATGGACACCTCTTCCTTTAAGTTGATTTTATTTATTGATTTACTTGTTCTTTATAGATTGAGGCTTACTTTTCTGTAAATAGGGCGTTAGCCATTATTTACTTACAGTTGTTTTTCAGATAGTAATGATTTAGAAAAGAAATATTTTTCAAACATGAGATTTATGTTTTTCAGGCATGAGGGAAAAACTCACCCCAGTATGTAACTTGACACAGTATGGAATTGACGGTTATAGAGACATGTGCATATGTAGAGGACTAGGGGGACGACGATACGTAATGCCCCTAGATCCAAGTTTCAGAGCCAAGATGACGACATAGGTTCGTGTACCTAGACTCTAGTTCAGAGCTTGGGTGGTAGCATAGATCCGAACCCCCAGTTCTAGTTTGTGGCTTGGGGGATGGCGATACGTAACGCCCCAAGACCACTAGTTTCAGAGACAATAGTAGCATGCTTTGGGGGACGGCGATACGTAACGCCTTAAAGTCATGGATTTGCACTGCTGGCTATAGTTAGGCGTATGAGGGACGTCGATACGTAACACCCTCATACGTCAAGGTTTTTCATATACAGAGCAGCTCACAGTTTTCAGGTTTTTAGTACACAGTTTTCAGAAATCAGATTTTAGAAAATAGTTTTCGGAAACAAAAGTTTCAAAGGTAATTTTCAGAAAGATTAGTCTTATTAAAGAGATTTCAGATGGAGGTTTCAGAAAAGAGACTTCATATGAAGTGATTTTTCTAAAACTTTAGTCTTAGAAACCTAATGATTTGATTTGAGTTTTTTAGTTTTCTTGTCCACTCACTTAGATCGAATAGCGATCTAACCCCCCCACTCCCATTTTTCTTTGGTTGCAGGTTTTCTTGGAGGACAAGCTCGGGAGGACGGATACTGATGCAGTCACTAGGGTTTTGAGTCCACCAGTTCCGAGTCAGAGCATAAGAGTCTAGTCAGAGTCAAAGTAAAGTTACATGTATACATTAATGTTGTATAAGTCATTAAAGTGTTGTGAAAAGAAGTACATTTAAATATACAATTATGAGTAATAAAAGAATTTTATGTTGATGAGTTGGGCTATGGTCCCTGTATATGATTTTGCATTTAGACGATTTAGTAGTAAAGAATATAGTCAGAAAGTCAGAGGCTTATGGGGTTAGTTCCGCTATCCCCTGCCGGTGACATCTCCCAGATTCGGGAATGTTACAAACATATTATCAAAGAACCTAAATAAGCTTACTTTACACTAATTAAACCTATTAACTTCTTTACACTTGCATTAGTTCAACACAAATTAGCCACAAACTTTCTCAACACACTATATCAGATTTGAGAAGAAATAAAATATCATATGCCAAAGATCCAAACAATAGAAACAATTTCCAAGCTAAAGAATCAAAAGAAATACCTTATTTTTCATCAAATTCCATAAGCTTTATTTGAATCATTTGTTTCTTTCAGATTTTCTCTCTTTTTGACTTGTGTTCGAAGCCAAAAAATGAAGTCAAATGAAAAAATTCATTTATATAATAATTAAGGGAATTATTTGATCAATTTTAATTCAATTAATTAAATTAAATATCAAGCTTAAGTTGAAAAAATCAATTTGTATACTCCAAGCTCAAAAGTCATGCCGTATGTAGCCAGTCACATTTATCCATTTTCCAAACCAATTATGCTATTGGATCTTTATATTTTAATTACTTAATTAATTTAAAAATTAAATAACTAAATAATTAATTAATATAAACACTTACATATATGTATTTTTATTTACACTAAATAACAAAATACATATATTAATGACATGTGTTAAAATTGTTGGAGTTGGTGCTTGGAGCACCAATCCGAATAATGTATTGTACATCATATTTTATTATTTATTAATAAAATAACTACATTTTCATTTCAAACCTTATTAATGGTGACATCATTATGCATATGTTAGGGTTGGTGCTCAGAGTGCTAATCCGGATCGTATTTATGTCCGATTCATAAATACGAACAATTTCTTTTTCCATATTATTACTTATTTAATTGTAGCACCTCTTGTCTTTTATATACATATTCGATCTAATTATGATTAGATATCTAATTATGATTAGATTGAAACTAAATCTGATTTAGTGATACATGTATATTAGACACAGATCCTAAGATTTATAATGTAGTGCGTAGTTACAACGTAGTTTGTAATGGACATTGGGAAGCGTCACTATAACTTGTATATCCTTAAATAAAGTTCCTGGTCAAGATTTACTAACACGAGTCGGTTAGTAAAATCCACTGAGACCAGTACATGTCGTTTATCATGACTTGGTCTGATGGTTTATCCCAATGAACCATGAGTCTCGGGAAACTCGTATAGACATGTAGGTGTTTATTTGATAAAAACTGAACAACTCAATGAAGATTTCCTAATAGATGGTACACCAATGTCAATAGGAATCTTCTCGAGTTGAGCGAGCATAGTGGTCCTTCGACTTGAGATACCACAATTGATATATGAGTTATCATCCATACTTTGACGACAGTCACGTCACCGATCTATTTAGATCAGACCTCCGACTGTTCGTTGGGTGTTGACTGATGTGTAACGACCGAAAGTTTTTTTCTACTACATATGGTGGTACTTTTACGTACGGAACAATGACACATAAAATAAATTATATTGAGGCTCAAATTTACGCATGGTATGATTTTGGGGACAGTCATTAAATTCTTCGTGATCCCAGGACGAGACTGTACAGAGTTCCATTTGGACAGCCCGTGGTAATTTGGGCGTAACGTTTTCATATGAACTCCAATTTTTATGAATTTTATATTGTCGGAAATCTGAGAACGATTCCTACAACCTCCGCATTGAACATTTTCCCAAATTCGGGCCAGAAGCTGGTAAAAGGTGCAAGTCAAATATTTGGATGAATAGTAAATTCGGGATTAAAATGGAAAAGTCTCAAACTTTCTTCCTTTTTATACATTATTTTACAACTTTCCTATACCATTTGGGTCCACTATATAAGGACTATTATTCACCTTTTTTCCATAATAAAAAAAATGAGAAATGACAATGAAAGAAAGAGAGGGAAAGAGGAGGAACCGTGAGAAAAAGAATAAGAAATGGAAGAAGAATAAGGAGAGAAAGAAAAGAAGAAGGAGAGAAAGAAAGGAAGAAGAAGAATGAAGAAGAAAAAGAAAATGCAACTTGAGCATGAAAGATTTGGAGAATGAATAAAAACAAGCAAGGAAATAAAAGGTATGAAGGCATGATCCAAATTATAAATTTTTAAAGTTTTGATGAATTGATGCTTATATTATGTTGGATACATGGTTGTGTTGATGATATTATGATTTTGATAATTAAAGAAATAACATAGTTGATAAATCTTAATTGTGAGGTTTTGGGTGGAATTGGGTAGTATGTATGATGAATTAAATTGAGTGATTGATGATGATAAATGGTAGTTTAGTATGTTTGGAGTTGATGAAATATGTTGGAAAATATATTGGATTTGTTATGGAAGAAATAAGGTTGCATTTGGGTGGGTTTGGCTTGAGAAGGAAAAGGGCAGAATCTGCCTAGTGAAGCGGTGTTGCGTTAAGACGCGCAGCATGCGCCGCGCGGCCAGAAACCAGAAAATTTTTGTTAAGAAACATGATGCGTGGGAAAATGTCTAGGTGTGGTTTTATGATTTATTTGAGGCATATGAAGGTTTTAATAGGGTAATCCAATAAGGTTGAGGAACTTTATGTGATCATGAATCGTGTTTTATAACTGTAATTCTGAACCGTATATTCTTTATAAATACTCGACAGGAGCCGCGTTCGCCCCAAATGACGTGGAGAAAACTTAGTCGAACGTCAAAACAGTGATTGGACACTTCTTTCTTTAAGTTGATTTCATTTACTGATTTATTTATTCTTTAAAAAATCAGACATAATTTCCAGTACATCGGGCGTTAGCCGAGTTTGTTTTCATAATGTTTATGATTTAGCATGTTTTGAGAAATGTTTTAGAAAAGAAGAAATTTAAGTATGAATTTCATGTTTTTCGGGGCATGAGGGAAAAAATCACCCCAGTATGTAACTTGATAGTTTGGAATTGATGGATATAGTGGCATGTGCACATGTGGAGGACTGAGGGGACGCACTCAAATCCTCAAACCAGGCTAGGGGGATGGCGATACGTAACGCCCATAGACCCCGGTTTTTGAGCTTGGGTGGTAGCATAGATCTGTACCCCCAGCTCCAGTTTGTGGCTTGGGGGACAGCGATACGTAACGCCCCAAGACCACCAATTTCAGAGACAGTAGTGGCATGCTTTGGGGGATGACGATACGTAATGCCCCAAAGTCATGGATTTGCACTACTGGCTCCAGTTAGGCGTATGTGGGGACATCGATACGTAACACTCTCATACGTCCAGGTTTTCAGACACAGAGCAGTTCACAGAGAACATATTTTCAGTAAATAGTTTTTGTTCAGAAAATAAGATTTTCAGAAACCAGAGTTTCAAAGGCATTTTTCAGAAA
Organism: Zanthoxylum bungeanum; assembly: GCA_019454045.1. NCBI lineage: Eukaryota > Viridiplantae > Streptophyta > Magnoliopsida > Sapindales > Rutaceae > Zanthoxylum > Zanthoxylum bungeanum. The sequence goes on along the minus strand of SKCR01039234.1, from coordinate 98,848 downwards.
AAATGAAGTTTCAGAAACAAAGTTTTCATATAAAGATATTTTTGAAAATATGGTTTTGAAGCTAAAAGATTTTACAATAATTTTCAGTTTTTGTCCACTCACTTAGATCGTATAGCGATCAAACCCCCACCCCAATCTTTGTATCTTGCAGGTTTCTCGGAGGACGAGCTCAGGAGGATGGATACTGATGCAGTCACCAGGGTTGAAGTCCATCAGTTCAGAGTCAAAGAGTATAATAGTCGAGACAGAGTTAATCAGAGTTGCATATATGCATTGGTGTTGTATAAGTCATTATAAGTATTCATTAAAGTGTTGTAAAAGAAGTATATTTGAGTACGCAGTTATGAGTAATAAAAGTATTTTATGTTGTTTGAGTTAGGCTATGGCCCCTGTGTGTGACTTTGCATTTAGATAGTTTAGTAGCAAAGAATTTAGTCGGAAAGTCAGAGGCTTATGAGGTTAGCGTGGTTATCCCCTACCGATAACATCTCATGGATCGGGGATGTTACATGATGCTCATGATATCCAGTGCGTGTCAAGATAGAATCTGTCAGTCCTGTGTACAGACATAGGTATCCTACACGTGTTTGCGATCTAGTAAATCTATGGCCGTGGTATAACTTTGGAAGCGAGTTCCGAATGTTATTTAGAGATCGTAAATTTAAAAGTCGATTATATTATACAATAAGGATTTGACGTTCTTATATATATCCCAGGTATAATATGGATAGTCTGTGACGAAGGGATTATACGTATGCAACGACCTCGACTTGCATAGTTTATCGAGATTATCTGTGGTCGTCATAATTCATAGGTGGGTGAATTATGGGCACGAAACTGGATTTCATGATGGATAAACCTAAACTTAGAGAGTCTCATAATATGAAGTGTACTAGTTGAGTACTTGGGCAACGCGTTATGAATAATACAGATTATTCATAATACTTCACCGAATTAAATGAGTTAATTTGAATCGTTTAAACGGTTAAACGAAAACACATGCTTTAGGGGCACTTTTTGGTCAATAATAATTATTTTGTATTTATATTTGATACATAATTTGATTAGATACACATTAATTAATTGTCAAATGAGACTTTGACACATGCCATTAATATATGTATTGTTATTTAATGTAAATAAAAATACATATATAATAATTATTATATTAATTAATTATTTAGATATTTAAATATATAAGAACGTATATTTAAATATCTAAGTAATTAGATCGTATAGCGATCAAACCCCCACCCCAGTCTTTGTATCTTGCAGGTTTCTCGGAGGACGAGCTCAGGAGGATGGATACTGATGCAGTCACCAGGGTTGAAGTCCATCAGTTCAGAGTCAAAGAGTATAATAGTCCAGACAGAGTTAATCAAAGTTGCATATATGCATTGGTGTTGTATAAGTCATTATAAGTATTCATTAAAGTGTTGTAAAAGAAGTATATTTGAGTACGCAGTTATGAGTAATAAAAGTATTTTATGTTGTTTGAGTTAGGCTATGGCCCCTCTGTGTGACTTTGCATTTAGATAGTTTAGTAGCAAAGAATTTAGTCGGAAAGTCAGAGGCTTATGGGGTTAGCGTGGTTATCCCCTACCGATAACATCTCATGGATCGGGGATGTTACATGATGCTCATGATATCCAGTGCGTGTCAAGATAGAATCTGTCAGTCCTGTGTACAGACATAGATATCCTACACGTGTTTGCGATCTAGTAAATCTATGGCCGTGGTATAACTTTGGAAGCGAGTTCCGAATGTTATTTAGAGATCGTAAATTTAAAAGTCGATTATATTATACAATAAGGATTTGACGTTCTTATATATATCCCAGGTATAATATGGATAGTCTGTGACGAAGGGATTATACGTATGCAACGACCTCGACTTGCATAGTTTAGCGAGATTATCTGTGGTCGTCATAATTCATAGGTGGGTGAATTATGGGCACGAAACTGGATTTCATGATGGATAAACCTAAACTTAGAGAGTCTCATAATATGAAGTGTACTAGTTGAGCACTTGGGCAACGCGTTATGAATAATACAGATTATTCATAATACTTCACCAAATTAAATGAGTTAATTTGAATCGTTTAAACGGTTAAACGAAAACACATGCTTTAGGGGCACTTTTTGGTCAATAATAATTATTTTGTATTTGTATTTGATACATAATTTGATTAGATACACATTAATTAATTGTCAAATGAGACTTTGACACATGCCATTAATATATGTATTTGTTATTTAATGTAAATAAAAATACATATATAATAATTATTATATTAATTAATTATTTAGATATTTAAATATATAAGAACGTATATTTAAAAATCTAAATAATTAGATCGTATAGCGATCAAACCCCCACCCCAGTCTTTGTATCTTGCAGGTTTCTCGGAGGACGAGCTCAGGAGGATGGATACTGATGCAGTCACCAGGGTTGAAGTCCATCAGTTCAGAGTCAAAGAGTATAATAGTCCAGACAGAGTTAATCAGAGTTGCATATATGCATTGGTGTTGTATAAGTCATTATAAGTATTCATTAAAGTGTTGTAAAAGAAGTATATTTGAGTACGCAGTTATGAGTAATAAAAGTATTTTATGTTGTTTGAGTTAGGCTATGGCCCATGTGTGTGACTTTGCATTTAGATAGTTTAGTAGCAAAGAATTTAGTCGGAAAGTCAGAGGCTTATGGGGTTAGCGTGGTTATCCCCTACCGATAACATCTCATGGATCAGGGATGTTACATGATGCTCATGATATCCAGTGCGTGTCAAGATAGAATCTGTCAGTCCTGTGTACAGACATAGGTATCCTACACGTGTTTGCGATCTAGTAAATCTATGGCCGTGGTATAACTTTGGAAGCGAGTTCCGAATGTTATTTAGAGATCGTAAATTTAAAAGTCGATTATATTATACAATAAGGATTTGACGTTCTTATATATATCCCAGGTATAATATGGATAGTCTGTGACGAAGGGATTATACGTATGCAACGACCTCGACTTGCATAGTTTAACGAGATTATCTGTGGTCGTCATAATTCATAGGTGGGTGAATTATGGACACGAAATTGGATTTCATGATGGATAAACCTAAACTTAGAGAGTCTCATAATATGAAGTGTACTAGTTGAGCACTTGGGCAACGCGTTATGAATAATACAGATTATTCATAATACTTCACCGAATAAAATGAGTTAATTTGAATCGTTTAAACGGTTAAACGAAAACACATGCTTTAGGGGCACTTTTTGGTCAATAATAATTATTTTGTATTTGTATTTGATACATAATTTGATTAGATACACATTAATTAATTGTCAAATGAGACTTTGACACATGCCATTAATATATGTATTTGTTATTTAATGTAAATAAAAATACATATATAATAATTATTATATTAATTAATTATTTAGATATTTAAATGTTAAATATTTGAATAATTAAATAGTATCCATATTACATAAATGTTATGTAATATGTTTAATTATTATTGATACATGTGGCATGTTTTAATTAAGCTTAATGTGTGCAAATTTGATTTGCTAACATAAAGCTTGTTTTTAATTTAATAAAATTAAATTATAAAAATGACAAAATTGCCGCTCAAGGTCGGTTTTGGCTTGTTATTAAGTTAGAAAATTTTGTTTTCTGTTTCATTCTTCAAGCCTTGGCCGAATACCACCCTAGGCAAAAGCTCTCAAATTTAGTTTGATGAAACAAGGAAGAAAGTGAAGAAAATCAAGAAAACGCTCAAGGAAACAAGGAGATTCAAAGGTAATCTTTAATATCCCTAAGCTTAGAAAGTTTGTTTCTTGTTCTTGAATATCTAGAATTATTCTAGGGTTTTCTACTTTCTTATAAATTGGAGCTTTTTGATTTGGAGGATGGATTTGAAGGCTTGGTGCATGTGTAAAGTAGTATTGAAAGATATTATTGTAATATTTGTTCAATTTGATCATTTGATGATATGTTACTTTTATAGAGTGTTATGACCACTCTTGTAATGCCTATAATTGTTTTTAGGTGCTTCATTGGTGGTGGCTTGGATTGATGTTGTGATTAATGTTAAGAAAATTGGATTAAAGCATGAAAATTGATATTTTTACTTTCTAGATCAGATCTGGAAAAAATGTTTATATGGTGATGAAAATTATGTCATATAAATGTATTGGATGTGTTTTGGGTGTTGGAAAAATTGCCGGAAACTGTTTCAGAGTTGAAATATACGAAAACAGCGAAAAATGGCGTTACCGAGTGACTTTTGAGCCAACCGGGTGACGACTGCCCAAACAGTGAATTGATCACTATTTGGGCAGCCCATGAGCTTCCCAAGTATTATTGGGGCTGACCTTGGCAGTTCCCATGTGCCTTGGGTAGTCGGTTCGGTTAAAAACGCGTTTTATGCCATTTTGCGGAAAAATATTTTCGTAAACGTTTCGCTATGTTTCATAACTATTTATGTCGTTATTGGATATCGAATAAATATGTTTATGTGAAATATAAATGAATTATTCATATTGGATATTGAATAATTTATTTGGTAATTTAAAAAGTTTTAAAATTACGATTTCACTCGAACCGCGAGCTTCTGCTGCGCCCGCGCCAAAACCCCAACAAAAACGGTATCAGAGCAGGTCTGATCCTTCATCCATTACATTTTTCATGCTTGATATATGATATATAATCCAATTTGGAATGTTTGCACATGAATGTAATTTAGATATTTCTTAACTTTTCGGTTCTACGCTAACAAGAAACGTAACAGAAATTTAATGGTTAAGTTAAGTTATGTTCTCTAAGGTAGAATTGAATTATTTAGAAATTGATCTAGATTATATTATGCATTTGATGTAAAGCAAAACTTTCTTCAGGAATATCCCCGCTTAAATAAGTCAGTAAAGTGACATGTATTGGATGCATATTTCTTGATCCGTCTTGTCAATACGGTTTATGGGTATCTTTTTATGGCTGCATCCAAGAAAGTGCCAAAGTAGTGAGGGTGTAGTTGATAGAATTTTATCCATGCCGAATGTATATTTGATACTAGACAAATTCAAGTGAAAGTGGAAATCCTGAACGTGCCAAAGCTATCAAGACTACATCGGTAGCTTGAGTTTGTCATTGGAAAGTAAAGGCTTGATACGCCTCCTTGTGAACGTGCCAAAGTTGTCAGAACGAGAAACGGTCACGACCAAAATTCAGAGTCACAATGAGTGTGATTGACAATGAGTTGTCTACCTAATGAATATATGTAGGCGAGATCGCGCCAAAGTTGTGAGTCAAAATATATTCCACCTCTCACTATGGAATTCAATTTAATTATTGAATTCCCATTTTTCGATGGGGATTACGGTATTATGTAAAGTAATGGGAGACACTGCTGGGTTAAAAATCCATAACTAAAGTAGTGTGTAATTTTATGGAAATTGTTGCTTTTGTTTTCCTTTATTCTATATTGTTGATAGAATTTAAACTTCTTATCCACTGCATGCATATTATTTGAATATGTTTTTTTGACTTCACTTATGGTTGCGAATTTCTAGAATAGGTTCTAGAATGTTAATAGACTTGGATATTGTTAGATTAATTAAAACCATCGGGAACCGATGTTCCGATTTTCTTGAAAATCAAGATGGTTAGTGACTTAGTTGCTAAGTCACGATAGGTAATCTAAATAGATATATATTTTAGGATACAATTGTCTAGATAGAATAGTTTCTTGTGCGGTAAAAATTGACGTGAATTAGTTCATATCTCGAGATTCTTGACTGGCATTAAGAAAATTCCATTAGGTATTTGTTTATCTGATAATGACGTTTCTTGGTTTTAGTGACCTTTAGAGGTAGTGTGTCAGACACAGTTTGCTAATCAATTATCTACAATTGTTGTGAATAGTTGAAGGCAAATTATAAAGCTAAAGAAATGAGATGCGTATAGTTGTGTATATGAAATATCGATTTTCACAATACGACAACTATAGATATTGGATATCAGATCTCCCGTCTAGTTATTTAAAATATTGTTTAATGATTGTTTTGATATTTGATATCAGAACTTGCGACTATTGGATAATTACTTGTTCTTTATAAATAATTGTTACATATTTTAATATGACTAATAGTGTCATTGATGAAGAGATAAACATTAAGAAAAATATTTGGTTAACTAAATAACTTAGAACAGTGTTTTATGAGATTTTATCACATAAGCATTAGATGTTTATTCTGTATGGTAAAGGATGGTCTGATACAAGATCACACCATATATTCTCATCCTTTTAATGAATATTGTATTCAGGATGTGATTAAATCTCATTTAACCAATGCTCGTAATTGGACCACAGATTAATTAAACTAATACATTGGATGTGTGTAGTTTAATGAATTATAAATTGCCATGGATAGTTTTCTTTACTTCGTAACTTAGTTAATGAATTATCATGACTTAGTTATGTATTTCTAAAAGAATACACGTTGATCATCTTGAATAGTTTGAGAACTTTCAATATGTTTCTGATGAAACGCGGATAGAATATTTGAATGGTTCAAAGATATTTTATTTGAAGTGTTGAAAACTATAATTTTTAAAATTCATTGTGAGTGTTTGAACTATTCAATGATGTTTGATATGATCAAACATATGAATTTATAGCAATTAGTTCTAAATTTATTTAATGAATGTGATTCTTACTCAATATTATTCTTCTACGATTCCATCATGATGGAATTGATCAGTGGGATAAATCGAATCTTATATGATATGATTTGTTTGATGTTAAGTGTTACCGAATTAGTTTTCAATACTCTTAGGGATATGCTCCAGTAACACTAATTCATCTTTTTAATTTAGGTTCCATTAATTTCTACAGTAACATACATGATATGTATAAGTAGAAAATTTGAATCTTGAAAAGTTTGAGATTTGAATCTTTCTTTTATATAAAGGTTATATAATTGAAAATATTTCTTACGCCTCGGAGGTACAAGTAAAATTTTATCATTTATTCTATTTAATAGAATATTGTATTCTATTTGATATAATATCTTTTCTATGATCTCGAGTAATAAAATTATTTTATTACTTAGTATGTAACATCAGATGTTAAAGATTGTAGAAAAAGACTTGACTTAGTGAAGTCAAATGTGAGAATGATAAGCTATAAGTGGAACTACATAATTAATAAGATGAAAAGACCCTAAGACATCTTCTGTATAAGTTTAATAGGATGTCAGAATCATTTACAAAGTATTTGATACTTAATGGTTCTGTTGTTTTCTTATTGAAGAAAACTATCCTATAACTTATAGTGGGAGTGATATTTGATATCGATTTTGGAAGTTAGTATTAAACCATAGATCTAATATTGTTCCTAGCTTACTACGATCAAGTTTGGAACTTGATTGTGCTTTCATTATGAATCGGTCATAAAAATGTGTAAATTGTTTGCGCAGCAAAAGCAAAGTGAGCTTGTTAAATGTTTGACCTTTGTAGTATGACAATGAGAAAAGTTATACTCAGTAATCTATTATAGATTCTAAGAAAGCTTGTCTGTAGTCGCACTAATTGAATAATTAAAGATCTGTTGGTTAATGTTGATATTGAACTATATATTTCGGCTAAGGAATGCAAAGTGGCGTTCCTGAATGTTTTCTTCGAGTGAGAAATCCATTGTGGTTTCTTTGTTTGAAGAGTTCATTCTAGAATGGCCATAGAGTTTGTATTCTGCTAAGATCACAGTTTGGTATACTAGCTTATAGAGCCTATTGTAGACTCAGATAAGCTTTTCGGAAATTTGTGTTTTCTAATTTTAATAACAGTCAGATTGTCTAATATTTGATAATAGGGTCAGTGGAAGCTTACAAATTTCTTTCTAGTGTTATATATCCTAATGACATTGTCATTATTAATGTAATAATGAGATGTTTATAAGGTAAAAGGTTTAACTAAGTTTTCTTTTCTCCGTGATAGCAATGGGAGCAGTCTCTGTTATATTTGATATAAAGTTTCATATATGACATAAAACTAAGAGACTTGTGAGAAACTCCCATTAGTCGTGCATTAGATATGATCTAATAAAGGACACATCAAGACTATATGTGTGACAGTTAGTATAATTATTTGACAGTTAGTGTGTCTCTTAAATATAGTATTTATCTTTCGTAAAGGATGATTCCTTTGTCCAAAAAGATTTTGATTAGAATGTCTAGTCAATCTTATGCGTCATAGGATGATGGCATAATGAATAATATATTATGAGCGATTAAAAATATCAATTTAATCGTAATAGTTACGAGCTATTTTGATACATTATAGACCATAGGATATGTCTTGAAATATGTTCTTCATTATCTTTGAGATATTAAGAACGAGTTTCTTATTCATAGAGAATATAATTCGCAACCATTAGGGTCAGATTAGTTTTGAGTCTTATTATGACGTTAGATGTTCTACGTCATATAAAGTTAGAAAATATGCAGTGAGAGTGTCACCGTTGATTCTACTATATTAGTAGAATTTGTTGTAACTTATGAAGTATTGACTTATGAAGTTACATAATGACCTTATAGATTAGAAGTTTTGATGATAATGTTGTGCTTGCAGTTGTCTGCATAGTATTTCGGATTTGATCTCTAAATACATAAACAACTTAAAAGCTATAACACAATATTGATATCGCATCCGAGTCATATTGATGTAGAACTTGGGTTCTACAAAATATGAATGATGATAGTTAATGGAAACAATTGGGTTTGTTGGACATACTCAATTTGTTATAGCAGGCTTACTTGTTGTTGCCTATCTTTTGAGTGCTAGGTGAGCTCTTGAGGGCCATGAGTATGTGATACACATTTAGATGTGTATATGATACCGTGGATTGGCACTAGAGCAAGTGGGAAAAATTGTTAGGGTTTGTGCTCAGAGTGCCAATCCGGATCATATTTATGTCCGATTCATAAATACAAACAATTTTTTTTCCATATTATTACTTATTTAATGGTAGCACCTCTTGTCTTTTATATACATATTCGATCTAATTACGATTAGATATCTAATTATGATTAGATTGAAACTAAATCTGATTTAGTGATACGTGTATATTAGACAAGGACCCTAGGATTTATAACGTATTGCGCAATTACAACGTAGTTTGTAATTGATATTAGGAAGCGTCACTATAAGTTGTATATCCTTAAATAAAGTTCATGGTCAAGATTTACTAACACAGGTCGGTTAGTAAAATCCGTCGAGACCAGTACATGTCATATATCATGACTTGGTCCGATGGTTTATCCGAATGAACCATGAGTCTTGGGAGACTCGTATAGACATATATGTGTTTATTTGATAAACACTAAACGACTCACTGAAGATTTCCTAATAGATGATACACCAAAGTCAATAGGAATCTTCTCAAGTTGAGCGAGCATAATGGTCCTTCGACTTGAGATACCACAATGGATATATAAATTATCATCCACACTTTGATGGCAGTCACGTCACTGATCTATTTAGATCAAACCTCCGCATGTTCGTTGGGTGTGGATTGATGCTCATGATATCCAGTGCGTGTCAAGATAGAATCCGTCAGTCCTATGTATAGGGCATATGTATCCTACATGTGTTAGCGATCTAGTAAATCCATGGCCGTGGTATAACTTCGGAAGTGAGTTCCGAGTGTTATTTAAAGATCGTAAATTTAAAAGTGAGTTCCGAGCACTTGAGCAACACGTTATGAATAATACATATTATTCATAATACTTCACCGAATTAAATGAGTTAATTTGAATCGTTTAAACGGTTAAAAGAAAACACATGCTCCAGGGGCACTTTTTAGTCAATAATAATTATTATGTATTTGTATTCGATACATAATTTGATTAGATACACATTAATTAATTGTCAAATGAGACTTTGACACATGCTATTAAGATATGTATTTATTATTTAATGTAAATAAAAATACATATATAACAATAATTATATTAATTAATTATTTAGATATTTAAATGTTAAATATTTGAATAATAAAATAATATCCATATTACATGAATGTTATGCAATATGTTTAATTATTATTGATACATGTGGCATGTTTTAATTAAGCTTAATGTGTGCAAATTTGATTTGCTAACATAAAACTTGTTTTTAATTTAATGAAATTAAATATTATAAAAATGACAAAATTGCCCCTCCAAGGTCGGTTTTGGCTTGTTATTAAGTTAGAAATTTTTTTTTCTCTTTCATTCTTCAAGCCTTGGCCGAATACCACCCTATACAAAAGCTCTCAAATTTAGTTTGATAAAACAAGGAAGAAAGTGAAGAAAATCAAGAAAAAGCTTAAGGAAACAAGGAGATTCAAAGGTAATCTTCAATATTCCTAAGCTTAGAAAGTTTGTTTCTTATTCTGGAATATCTAGAATTTTTCTAGGGTTTTCTACTTTCTTATAAATTGGGGCTTTTTGATTTGGAGGATGGATTTGAAGGCTTGGTGCATGTGTGAAGTAGTATTGAAAGATATTATTGTAATATTTGTTCAATTTGATCATTTGATGATATTTTTCCATTCTAGAGTGTTATGAACACTCTTGTAATTCCTAGAATTTTTCTTGGGTGCTTTATTGGTTGTGGCTTGGATTGGTATTGTGATTAATGTTAAGAAAATTTGATTAAAACATGAAAAATTGATATTTTTGCTTTCTGGATCAGATATGGAAAAACTGTTTTTATAGTGATGAAAATTATGTCATATAAATGTATTGGATGTGTTTTGGGTGTTGGAACAATTGCCGAAAACTATTTCGGAGTTGGAATATGTGAAAACGGCGAAAAACGACGTTACCAGGTGACTTTTGAGCCAACCGGGTTACAGCTGCCCAAACAGTGAATTCATCATTGTTCGGGCAGCCCATGAACTTCCCAAGTATTATTAGGGCTGACCTGGGTAGCTCCCATGTCCATTAGGTAGTCGGTTCGGTCAAAAACACGTTTTATGCCAATTTACAGAAAAATATTTTCGTAAAAGTTTCGCGATGTTTCTGAACTATTTATATCGTTATTGGATATCGAATAAATTTGTTTAGGTGAAATATAAATGAATTATTCATATTGGATATTGAATAATTTATTCCGTAATTTAAAATTTTTTTAAATTATGATTTCACCCGAACCGCGAGCTTCCATTGCGCCCGCGCCAAAACCCCAACAACATATTAGATTGATGTATAAATATGCCAAGAATGACATCGACCTTAGAATAGTTATGTAGTAATACTGGACACTGGGTGGTCCTACATTGAGATAATATTACTATTATAAATTATTCTTAAAGTAAATATTTTTAGTCGTTGGTTTTGGAATACGGTCCAATTCTTATAACCGATAAGACTAGCACATGTCGTATATTAGAATTGAAGTTCCAATGGTTTAACCCGATATATCATAAGTAAGGGAAGCTCATATAGACATGTGGGTATTCTTTGGAGGAATACTGAATGACTCAAAGGTGATTCCTAATAGTTGGAAGTACACACGACCATCAATAGGAATCTCCTAAAGTCGAGTAGAATATGTGATCCTTTAACTATAGCATATATTGATTTTGTGTGTGATCTTCCACACTTTGATGCCATATATGTCAGAGACCTTTCATGGTCTGGCCGCTAGATGTTCGTTGGGTATGGATCGATGCATTCGTTATTCAAGTGTGTATCAAGATAGGATCCGTCGGCCCGTATGTGTGCCATATGTGGTTTAGGTATCCATGTGAGTAAGTCACGATTCTTAAGACTTTGGCCAAAGCCGATCACCAATGGTGGATCACATATATCAGAAATGATATTCTGATTACTTGGAAGAATCGTTTATATGTCGACATGAGATGTGCGCCTCGGAAACTTAACGGTGTAATCTATGTTTCCTAAGCACAACTCAAATAGCCTACGACGGAGGGATTGTTAAACATATATGATGACCTTGACTTGTATAGTTCACAAAGGTTGTTCGTATTCTTCACGAATTCGGAGGTGGCCGAATTGCGTACATATAAGCTAGGCTTATATGACGTATCTATCTAGACTTATAGAGTCCCACAATATGAAGTGTACTCGTTGAGCACCTGGGTAGCCGATATTTTTTGATAATAAATAATATTTGATATTATAATTATCAACTAAAATAATTAAGTATTATTAGATAACATTAATTATTTACTTTGACTCAATTGGATTAATCCAAAATCACACAAGGGCTTTGTTGTAATTTCATAAATATCTCTACAATTGGAAGATATTTTGATAATTATAAAAATGTAATAATATGTGTATTGGGCTTGATTTAATTTGATTAAATCAAAGTGGTAGACATTTAAATAATCCATTAATTAAAATATGTCGTGATGTAATTAGATTAAATCAAAGTAGTAGACAAAGGTGATTAGTCACACCTAATTATACATATTTGGACAAATTGGATTCAGCCCACCTGAAAGTTGATTAAAACTTTTATTAATTAAAAAGTGCATAAGTTTTTCTATAAAAGGCAAGCTTTAGCAAGTTTTTAATTAAGCTTGAGCTTAAGAAAGTTAAGCTTGTAAAAGTTAAAACAAGCAAGAATTAGAAATATTAGCCTAAGTAAAAGCAGTGTTTGGAGAAGCAATATTTCAACAATGAGAAATCAAGATTAGATCTTGGAATCAAGCTTTCTAGTATTGGAATCAAGATTGGATCAAGTTTCTTAACTTTGGAAATTCTGTACAACATTTCAACAGAGAGAAAAAGATTGGATCTTGGAATCAAGCTTACTAGGTAAGTTTAATCTTCTCTAAAGCTATGTTTTCATTAATGAATTGTTTTCATTAATGAAACATATAGTGATGTATTATGTATTAGATATATAATAATATAGCTTGATACTGAAATTAGGCTAATGAATTGTGTATGGATGTTTTGGAAGCACAAACACAATATGCTCGTGATTGGATTAAATGTTCATGTTAGACATGGAACATTAAATTAGATTTTGGAACTCTATATGATAGCTTGGAGCTATGACTATCATTCTAGAATCACTTGACCACATTTGAGTGACCTATAATTGTTCATGAGTCACCTTATTGTGGGATTCTAAATTGGTTTACGTTTTAGATTCAATATTTACGCATGTGCGTATTTAGAATAAATTTATATTTTTGTAAAAAATATTTGATATTTTGAAAAAACATGATTTTATTCTTTAACATGTGTTGATATTGATTTTGATGTTAAAAAATAAATTTTGGGTGTTTAAAAGTATTTATAGAAAGTTGAAACCAATTAGGATTAAACACCATATTTCCATTAGCTTAGTGGAAAGAGAGCTGATGGAAACAATTAAGAAAAATAAAAATAAAAAATAAAATAAAAGTGTAGCAGTGCACTGCACGCATACTGTAGCGCACAGTTCATATTGAAACTTTTTTTGTCTGTTTTTGAGTTTCCAGACTGCGATTCAGCCCCAGTTTTTCTATACATTCGTAATGGAATATAGTATTCCATAAATTTTTTAAAAATACACTCATGCTTGATATTCATAGGTTAAACCCACTTCCGCTACGCGGGGTATTGATCCGGCTCTAAGGGGTCCCACATCCGCCCAACAAAAATATCATTTGACTAGTAATTAATGTATGTCTAATCAAATTTGGTATCAAATACAAATACACATTAATTATTAAAAGACCAAAATATCCTTTGGCATGTGTAGTTTTGTTTAATGATTAAACGATTTGAATTAACTCATTTAATCTGATAAAATATTATAAATAATCTGCATAATTAATAACATGTTACCAAAGTGCTCAATAAGTACACTTTATATTATGAGATTCTCTAAGTTTAGGTTTATCCATCACATAATCTAATTTCGTGTCCATAATTCGCCCAATCATAAATAATGATGACAACAGATAATCTCGCTAAACTATTCAAGTCGAGGTCATTGCATACGTAAAACCTTTCCGTCACAGGTAATCCATATTACACAGGGGATATAGATACAATTGTCCCTTAGGTATAATATAGTCGACTTACAAATTTGCGATCTCTAAATAACATTAGGAACTTGCTTCTGTAGTGTACTGCAATCATAGATTTAAAAGATCGCAAACATGTGCATGATACCTATGTCTTACACATAGGATTGGTGGATTCTATTAGATAAACACTGAATATCTTGAGCATCATTCCACACCCAACGAACAGATGAAGGTTTGATATAAATAGATCAGTAACGTGACTGCCATCTAAGTGTGGAGGATAACTCAAATATCCACTGTGGTATCTCAAGTCGAAGAACCACTAAGCTACTTGACTAGAGAAGATGCATATTGACGTTGATGTACCATATATTAGGAAATCTTTGGTGAGTTGTTAACTGTTTATCAGATAAATACATACATATATATACGAGTCTCTCGAGACGCATGGTTCTTTGGTATAAACCATCAGATCAAGTCTCGATATACGACATGGACTGGTCTCAGCAGATTTTACTAACCAATCCATGTTAGTAAATCTTGACTAAGAATTTTATTTTAGAATATAATTCTACCGGTGATACTTCCAATGCCAATTACAAATTTCGTTGTAATTGTATACTACAATATATATATATATAATTGGTTCTTTATTTAATATATACATACTAATATATCATATTTATTTTCAATCTAATCGAAATTAGATCGAATATATACATAAAAAGACAAAAGATGCTACCATAAATATGTAATATTATGACAAATGAGTTGTTCATATTCATGAATCAGACTTGAATATGATCCAGATTGGCGCTCAGAGCACAAACCTTAATATTTTCACTCACTTGCTGTAATGCCAATCCATCTTATCATTTACACATCTGAATGTGTATCACATATTTATGACTCTCAAAAGCTCACCTAACACTCAAGAGGTTGGCATAAGCAAATAGGTTTGCTATTACACTTTGAGTTTGTAAAACAAACCCAAATGTCTTCCTTGATCAGCATCATCTATTATGCATAACTTAAGTTATACATCAATATATTTCAGAGGCTATTATAATATTAAGCCATAGCTACTAAGTTGTCCAAGTATGTAAGGATCAAATCCACAATACTTTGCAAACAACCGCATACACAATATTACTATCAAAACTTCTAATCTATAAGGTCACTATGTAACTTCATAGGTCAGTACTACATAAGTTGCAATTAATTCCACTATCCCAGTAGAATCAACCGTGACACTTTCATTGCATATTTTCTGACTTTATATGATGTACACTATCTATCGTCATAATTAGACTCAAATTTAATTAGACTCTGATGGTTGCGGACCATAATCTCAATGAATAAGAAACTTGTTCTTAAGGTACTACAAAACATCTTTCAAGGTCATCCAATGGGTTACAACACATCAATAAAGCTCATAACAATGATGATAAAATTGTTATATTTAATCGTACATAATACAATATTCATTATGTCATCATTCTATGATGCATAAAATTGACTAGACATTATAATCAATTTCTCTTTCGACAAAGGAATCATCCTTTATTAAATATGAATACTATATACATAGAAGACACACTAACTGTCAAAAAGTTTTACTAACTGTCACACAAATAGTACGTTGTGTCCTTTATTAGATAATATCTAATGCACGATTAATGAGAGTTTCTCACTAGTCTCATAGTTTCATATCAAATATAAAACTTTATATCAAATATAACAGAGACTATTCTCACTGTATTCATGGAGAAAAAAAGACTTATATTTGATATAAAGTTTTATATTTGATATGAAACTATGAAAATGTTTGATATAAACTTATATCTCATTATTACCTTAATAATGAAAATTTTGTTAGGATATAAGACATAAGAAAGAAATTTGTACGCTCCCAATGACCCTAATAACATTTATATATTCTTTGTATTTTGATAAAATCAGGCGATCTGATTCATGTCAAAATCAGAGATTATATTTTTTCAGAAAGCTCCTTTGAGTCTACAATAGGGACTATAAGCTAACATACCAAACTACGATCTTAGTAGAATACATACTCCAGGGTCATTTTATAATGAAACTCTTCAAACAAAGAAATCCTAATGTAACGACCGGTAGTTTTACTACTACCTACAGCGATACTGTTACGTACGGGATGAAGGCATGTAAAATAAATTATGTTGAGACTCAAATATGCTCATGAGATGACTTTAGGGACAATCGGTAAATTTCTCGGAGTCCCGGAACGGGATTGTACCGTGTTTCCTTTGAACCACCCATAGTATTTGGGGCGTAACTTTTTCATATGATCTCCACTTTTTATGCATTTTATATCGTCAGAAAGCGGAGATCAAGACCTATAACTTCTGTGTTAAACATTTTTCCAAAATTGGATCAGAACTGGGTCAAAAATGCAAGTCAAAAATTTAGATGAATAGTGATTTCAGACCCAAATGATAAAATCTCAAAACTTCTCCACTTTTCTACACCCTTCTACACTCTTCCTTATATCATTTAAGTCCCCCTATATAAAGGGCTTACTATTCACAAAACCCAAAAATTTTGGAAGAAAAAGAACGTGAAGAAGAAGAGAGGGAAATAAGAAGAGAAGAAGAGAAGAAGAAGAAGAAGGAGGAGAAGAAGAAGGAAAAGAGAAAAGAAGAAGAAGAAAAGGAGAAGAAAGAGAAAAGATAAACCAAGGGAGAAGAATTAGTAATGAAGTCTTGAAGAATGAAGAAAAAAATCAAGAGAAATGAGGTAAAGTAATTTGATCCATTTTCTAATTTTTGGAGCTTTTAAGTTTTGATGATTTTAGTAGATTGATTAGCTTAGCAGTGATAATGGTAGCATGAAATTTTTGACATTAAAAACAAGGAAACATTGATAATTCCCAACTTGTGGGTTTTGGGTAAAATTTGATAAAGTGATTAGAAGTTATTTTGATTGATAAATTGGGGGTTTAATATATGTTAAATGATGTGTATGAAGATGTATTGTGTTTTGGTTTGTAGTACGGAAGTATAGATATGGGGTGAATTTGGATGAATTAAGTTTTGGATAAGCTTGGAAGAAGAAACCAGAACCTGGAAACGCAGGCCGCGTCGCGACGTAAGAAGGATTGCGCGTCTCGACGCGAGAGGAAGAAGATGACCAGATTCTGGATACCACGCGTCGCGACACGCAGTCCTTTCTGCGTCGCGACGCGGGACCAGAACCTCACCAAATCAGTTTAACACCCTAGTTCTACCCTAGCGCGTTAGAGGCCGCCCTTAAGGACTCGTATCAGTTTATACACACATTCTATATCAAATTATGATCATCATAAGCCTTGCATATATAATATACGAATGAATCTTTAGCTATTAAAAGTATCAGGGTTATTTTACTACGTTCATTCTAATTAAGTTCCGATCATAGGTTATCCACATGAACCACATTCTCTTTCGACCAAGGATTCAGTGCCAGCCAGACTCAAACACTGTGAGTGGACACTCTTTCTTTAAATTGACTTTCATTTTATTGTTTTGATAACAGACTTATATTTTACGCTATAGGGTGTTAGAAGATTTCTTTTTTAGACCTTGTTCATATACATAGATTTCTTTTTTAGACCTTGTTCATATACATATATGTTTTGAGAAAGTAAGTGATTTTCAGAAAATATTATTTACAGTTTTATGATTTAAAGTATGATTTTCATGTTTTTCGGGGCATGAGGGAAAAACTCACCCCAGTATGAAACTTGAGATACAGTTGGAATTGACGGATACAGAGGACATGTGCACATGTAGAGCTAGGATGACGACATAGGTTCGTGTACCTGGACTCTAGTGCAGAGCTTGGGTGGTAGCATAGATCCGCACCCCTAGTTCTAGTTTGTGGCTACGTCCAGTTGAGTCATTTTTCTGGGCGTAGACCATCAGTTTCAGAGACGCCCAGTTGAGTCATTTTCTTGGGCGTAGACTACCAGTTTCAGAGACCCGGTTGAGTTATTCCCGGACACGTCCAGTTGAGTCATTTTCCTGGACGTAGAGCACCAGAGATATGTTTTTTAGAAGTTTTCAGAAAAATGTTTTCAGATAAAAGAAGAGTACGGTTTTCAAGAAAGTTTTTAGAAGCATAGTTTTTCACATAAAAGATGTTTTGGAACCTAGATTTTGAAACTAAAAAGTTTTCATATTAGTTTTCATATTTGTCCACTCACTTAAATCGTATAGCGATCTAACCACCACCACAGTCTTTGTATCTTGCAGGTTTCTCGGAGAACGTGCTTAGAAGGACATATACTGATGCAGTCACTAGGGATGGAGTCCACCAGCACATATTCAGATAGCATGAGAGTCCAGTCAGCGTCAAAGTAAAGTTGCATGTACACACTAGTGTAGTATAAGTCATTATGAGTGTCTGTTAATGTTTATAAAGAAAATTATTTTTGAGTATTCAGTTATGAGAAACAAAAGTATTTTATATTGATAAGTTGGGTTATGGTCCCCATACATGACATTGCATTTGAATGGCTTAGAATACAGTTGGGAAGTCAGAGGCTAATGGGGTTAGTACTGCTATCCCCTGCTGGTAACATCTCCCAGATCATGGATGTTACACGTAATGGATCTCTTCGCTGAAGAAACCATTTGAAATGTCATTTTGTTCATAGCCAAAATATAAAATCAGTATTAGTATTAACCAACAGATTATAATCGTTCCATTAGCATGACTAGAGAGAAATTTCCTCAGAATCTATAGTAGATTTCCAAGTATAACTTCTCACACAGCCAAACTATAAAGGCCAAACCTTTAATAAGCTCACTTTGTTTTTGCTGCGCAAATATTTTACGCCTATTATGAACAATTCATAGTAAAATCTCAATCAATTTCAAAACATGATTGTAGTTAGCTAAGAATAATCTTAGATATATGGTCCAATATTAACTTTCGGAATCGATATCAGATATCGCTCCCAATATAAGTTATAGAATAATTTTCTTCGAAAAGAAAACAGTAGAACCATTAAATATCAAATACTTCATAAATGGCTTTTACATCCCATTGGAGATGTCTAAGGGTATTTTCATCTAATTAATTATGTGGTTCTATTAATAGTTTATCACTCTCATATTTGACTTCAATAAGTCAAGTATTTTATACAATCGTCAACATCTGATGTCACACACCAAGTAATAAAACTATTTTATTACTCGAGATCGTAAAAAAGATATTCTATCAAATAGAATTTAATATTCTATTACATAGAATAAATGGCAAACTTTTACTTGTACCTCTGAGGCGCAAGTTCTTCCAATTGTGTAACCATTATATAAAAGAAAGATTCAAATATCAAACTTTTTCAAGATTCGAATTTTCTACTCATACATATCGTATACGTAACTGTAGAAACTAATGGAACTAAATAAAAAATGAATTAGTGTCATTGGAGTATAACCCTTAGAGTATTGAAAATAATTCGGTAATACTCAATATAAAACGAATCAAATCATATAAGATTTGATTTATCCCACTCACCAATTCCATAATGATGGAATTGTAGAATGATAATATTAAGTAAAAATCATATTCGTTAAATAATCTTAGAATCAACTGCCATAAATTCATATGTTTGATCATATCAAACATCTTTGAATAATTTAAAGACTCGCGATGAATTTTAAAGATATAGTTTTCAAAACTTCAAATCGAAAATGTTTGAATCAGTCAAAATATTCGATCCGTGTTTCATCAGAACAAATTGAAAGTTCTCGAACCTTTTAAGATATTCAATGTGTGTTCCAACTGAAACACGTAACTAAGTAATAACAACTCATTGACTAAGTTACAAAATAAATAAAGCTATCTAAAGCAATTTACAATCATTAAACTACATAAATCTAATGTATCAGTTGTAACATCCCGCCTAAGCCAGGATGTTACCGACATGAGATAGGCTAATCCTGCCTCCATAAGCC
Organism: Zanthoxylum bungeanum; assembly: GCA_019454045.1. Lineage (NCBI taxonomy): Eukaryota > Viridiplantae > Streptophyta > Magnoliopsida > Sapindales > Rutaceae > Zanthoxylum > Zanthoxylum bungeanum. Next base: position 78,835 of record SKCR01039234.1, on the reverse strand, counting down.
TCTGATTCAGACGAAATTTCGTCATGATATATGCAGAACATCATGCAACATGGCTTATAGCCAGCACCCTGAGACAACCTGCTATGCAATTCGAAACATATGCAACCATCATCTTGGCCTCAGGACAGAACTCAATGAACATAATGTAAATCACTTGGCCTCCGGCCAGAACTCAAAATAATACAATGCAACTACTTATACAATACAATTATAAATACAAGGGATCGTGAGGACCCATAACTCGACCTCGGACTCAATGACTGCAATTGGGGCGATCCACTGTCTTCAAAGTCTTCATTGAAATCCTGCTGGCTCAGTATGTCTGCTACTGACCTGCAAAACTAAAAAACTGTTGTGGTGTGAGTCATAAGACTCAGTAAGTAACTATGCTCCAACCTTGAGCTTCAATTACACACAAAGTCTGAATTATGTTTCTGTATTAACCTAGGCTGTCTATGTGATCATTCAATCAAGTATTAGGTCCAAACTAATTATCTAATCTTATTCATTTCACAAACAAAGTCTGAAATCCATTCTATATTAATCTGAACTGTCTGTGATTATGCTGTTAGTGTCCTAGACATGCCACGGGATCTCTAAGCGTGATTCGTGTGTGAATAAAATCAAAAATAAGTTGCAGAGGACTTACATTGATCGGTTGAGTTCAAAACTTTCATGGATGTTGAAGCTTCCAAACATTCTTTGTTGTTCCAAACTCATGGGTGAGTATCCCTATCACCTTCATTTGACTCCTTTATTTGCTAGCTAGAACAAAAATGAACCAAAATTCACCCTCCAAGAGAAGCAACAATTCGGTAAACAGAGAGAGGATCATTGGGCCATGATGAACCAAGGGCATTCGGCCATGACATGGCCAATTTGGCCAAGGCAAGGGCATGAGACCATTTGGCCAAATGCGCAGGTCAGAGACCATTTGCCAACTTCAAAAAGAGAAGCCATTTTCCATTTTGATTCAGAGGCCAATTCGGCCAAAATGAATAAAAAGAAAGACAGTGGCCACTCGGCCAAGGAGAGAGAGAAATGATGATTTTCCAAAAATTCATTAAATAGATTTTTACTTGGTAGGTATGATGTGTATTAAATCCAATTTACTTTATTTCCAACCACTTACATCACAAGTTGACAAGTGATGTGAGTTGTGGGTCCCACCTAATTTAAATTTAAAATTTGGTTGGCTTACATAACACAATTTGGGCCCGGTTCGTTTAATCCGACTAAACGAATTTTCTGTCGTGACGTAATTAAATCTAATTTAATTAAATAATTATGCCTCGCAAAATTATTATTAAAGTCGCTTACGAATTGATTCCAAATTAATTTGTTCGCTAGAATTAAAATCCAATTTAATTCCGCGTTGAAATCCGATTTCATTTAATATATGTAATATATTATTTTAGCCCAATTAAATAAATTAAATAGTAAAATCTAATTTAACTATTAAATTTATTTTACCGATTAATTCCAAATTAATCGCGTTCTCTCCTCTCAACGAATTTAATCCCAGATAAATTCTCGACGTAATTAATCCCAGATTAATTTTCTCTTTGGTAATTAATCCCAGATTAATTCTCTCTCTCTTAATTAATCCCAGATTAATATTGTTCGAGTCAAATATCATCGGTGAATCTTTGGGATGCGACCTAAGAGATCACTGGGTATATTGGCAGTAAATACGGTCATCGGACTATCCGAACACGTGCGTACCCGGTACTATATTTTTATTGATTTACAAGACATGGTTGGCTTCTAGCAAAGCACCGTGCCTACCCAATTCTCCAGAAATATTCTTCTACGGAATACAAGATCTTTGTCAGGCGTAGTATACATAGTATTGCGCATTACGATCCAGTATCAGATGTCACATGCTAGGCCTGGGTTTGGAGTTGTGTCTGCCCTGTACGAAGCATATATCGGATCATTAGCAACTAGTCTCTTTATTAGCGGAAAGTCATGACCTATTCATACTTCCCCGATGGCTATAGCACTTAGAGTACCAGTTTTGTATCCATGCGTGATCATCACCTCCATATGACTGAAGTGATACTTCCATCTTGACATCACACCCAATACAATACGATTCTCAGTATACCGAGAAAAGGCGTACAAAGAACCTATTAAAGCCCTGATTCGGATTCCTATAGACACATAGCCATACTACCAATGGGATTCCGAGGGGTCTATCCATAGCGAAGCTGTTTCCGTACCATTGGTAAACAGAACCTCCTATTACACTTGCATGAGTATCCAATACCCAAATATATGAGAACTATGTCGTTACGCTTCCATAACACGCACAAGTGTAATACTAGCCTATTCCGCATTATCGATGTCTAGTCTCGATAATACTACGACTAGGGATATTTAATGATTAAACCTTACGTGGATTAATATTGTCTCATATCTTATTAATCTGGTACTAATCATATGGACTTTTATCATTTATTTATCCTGGTAATCCAATTACAAATGATAAAAGAGCAATTTCCTTTGTCACACAGTTAATTTGTACAACAACACCATGTTCTGTACAGATAGTGATGCTATGGGTCATATATGTCCAACAATCTCCCACTTGGCCTATAGCCAATCACTCAAATGTCCAACACCTGAACTATGCACGGGTCGCTCAAACTTCAGCTAAGAAACAGTAATACTGTTCTGTGAGGACTCGGTGCCTGGAACAGTATTACTCTGATTTTCATTGAGTTTTACTTTCATCTCACTTACCACTGCATATAGGAATTCCTCCTAGGAAAACCGCATAGAGAGCAACAATTACATTGTTATCTTGTGAGTTGTATAAGTACTATACTTTGGTTTCCTTAGGACAACCTATAAATAGGCACTTATCCGATTTGGGTTCTAGTTTGGTACCATCCAAACATTTAGCGTATGCCCAGCATTCCCAAATCTTCAGGAATGAGAAACCAAGTTTCTTTCTTGTTCATATCTAATATGAAGTATGTCTAACAAATTTTCATGGAACCTTATTCAAAATAAGTACTGCACTGTTTAATGTGTGCCCTCAGAAGGAAATTGGCAGCTCAGAGCGACTCATCATTAACCTTACCATGTCCAACAAAGTTCGGTTTCTCTGTTCGGACACACCGTCAAATTGAGGTGCCCCGTGAGGAGTCCACTGCGAAAGAATACTATGCTCTTTCAAGTAATCTTGAAACTCACATGTTTAAGTATTTTACACTATGGTCCGACCATAATATTTTTAATACTTTTACATCTGTTTTTATACTTTGTGTCGAAACTCTTTGAATTTATCAAAAGTTTCTGACTTGTGTTTCACATAACCGTAACGCGATGCCACATCCATGAAGGTTGAGAACTATTCATATCCACCTCTAGCCTAGCTAGATATGGGCCCACTTACATCACTATGAACGAGGGCTAACAGATCGGTGGCCTGTACACCTTTACCATGTACAAGGTGTTTTAGGCACTTTGCCTAATAAACAAGATTCGTAGACATCATTTGAATTATGATCAAATCTGTCCAAGTATCCACTCTGTTGAGTTTCTAAGGTCGAACTAAGATCGATTTAAGCATTTATAAGTGTGAATACGACAAAGTTAAGTTGCAGAATTACTTACTTTGATCGGGTTCGCGATGCATCGAACACAAAACTATTTGCTCCTCCTTGGAAGCTCTCGACAATGGCTCCTCATTGTGCTCCATTTGTATTCTTCAAGCTCCAAGCTTGGTGTGTGGATTCCATGCCCATGGATGGGTTTCCCTATCACTTTTATATGACTCCTAATGTGTGCTAACACCTTGGAAATTTTGCCACAAAATTCCCTTGCACTTCTTGTTGTTCTCGGCAAATACAGAATTTTTGGAGAGGAAAAATGGCCCAAGGCCATGAGTGTGAGGGAGAGAGTAAGTAGTTTTGTGTTGGTTGTGTGTTGTGTATCTAATACACTAAATTAAAAGTCAAATACCAAAAGTTAATTAAATGGTAAATGTCTTTCAACCATCACAATTGAGTGTTTCACACTCAAGCATCATCCAACAACTTCCATCACAATAAAGTGATAAAGTTGACTAGTGATGTGACGCTTGATGTGACTTGTGGGCCCCACTTGATTCAAAATGCGAGTGGGCCCGCAAACACTGCCGGGCTCGGGTTCGCTAATTCCGAATTAATGAATTTTCCGTTGCGACGTAATTAAATCAAATTTAATTAAATAATTATGCCTAGCAAAATTACTATTCACGTCACTAACGAATTAATTCTAAATTTACTCGTTCGCCCGAATTAAAATCTAATTTTAATTCCACGTCGAAATCCAATTTCGTATAATATATCGAATATATTATTTTATCGATTAATTCCAAATTAATCGTTCTCTCTCTTTAATATTATTTTATCCTAGATAAAATATCTCCGTAATTAATCCTAGATTAATTTTAACTCTCTTATAATTAATCCCAGATTAATAAAGTGCGAGTCATACGTCATCGGTGAATCTTCGGGAAGCGACCCATGAGATCCCCGGATATGTTGGCAGTAAATTTGGTCGTCGGACTATCCGAACACGTACGTACCTAGTACTACGTTTTTACCGATTTACAAGACATGGTTGGCTTGTAGCAAAGCACCGTGCCTACCCAATTCTCCAGAAATATTCTTAAAGGAATATGTAATCTTTATCAGGCGAAATATACGTAGTATTACGTATAACGATCCAGTATCGGATGTCACGTGCTAGGCCTGAGGCTGGAATTGTGTCTGCCCCGTACGAAGCACATATCGGATCTCTGGTAACTAGTCTCTATAATCGGATAAACATGACATAGTCATAATATCCCGATAGCTGCAGCATAAAAGAGCACCAGTTCCGTATCCTACGTGATCATCATCTCCACTATGACTGGAGTGATACTTTCATCTTGACATCACACCCAATACACTACGATTCTCAATATACCCAGAAGAGGCGTACACATAACCTGTTAAAGCCCTGGAGGACCAAAACCAAAGTATATTGATTGTCGCAAGTATTAGTGGTGCAAGTCTCAGGTTAAGACCAAATACACCTACCCTGATTCGGACTTCCATAGACACATAGTCATACTACCAATGGAATTCCGAGAGGTCTATCCAGAGATAAGCTGTTTCCGTACCATCGGTAAACACAACCTCCTATTACACTTGCATGAGTATCCTATACCCAAATATATGAGAACTATGTCGTTATGCTCCCACAACGCGCACAAGTGTAATACTAGTCTATTCCACATTATCGATGTCCAATCTCGATAATACTACGATTAGGGATATTTAATGATTAAACCTTCGTGGATTGATACTGTCTCCTATTACACTTGCATGAGTATCCTATACCCAAATATATAAGAACTATGTCGCTATGCTCCCAGAACGCGCACAAGTGTAATACTAGTCTATTCCACATTATCGATGTCCAATCTCGATAATACTACGACTAGGGATATTTAATGATTAAACCTTCGTGGATTGATACTGTCTCATTTCATCTCAATCCGGAACTAATCATAAGGACCTTTTATCATTTATACATCTTGGTAATCTAATTACAAATGATAAAAGAGCAATTTCCTTTGTCACATAGTTAATTTGTACAACAAAACCATGATCTGTACAAATAGTGACGCTATGGGTCATAATTGTCCAACAATCTCCCACTTGGCCTATAGCCAATCACTCAAGTGTCCTACACCCGAACTATGTACGGTTCGCTCAAACTTCTGCTGAGAAATGGCTTTCGCCAGCGGATTTACAGTGTTATCATCTGATGTGATTTATTCGATCATCACATCGCCACGATGTATGATCCGAACGAATCAGATGAATATTTGAAGTATTTATCTGGATCGTTGATGAGACCATTAATTCTTTAGCCTGTGCTGTAGCCTAGCTCAGCTGTTAACAGAACTACTCCTAATGTAATTAGGATTATTATCGATCCAAAAGGCTTCTATTGCTGCCTCAGCTGCAGCAATATTCTGCTTTTGTTGTTTATTCGACAACAATATCTTGCTTGGAAGATTTCCTGCTCACTGTTCCGTTATTCAAACTATATAGTACCTTTATTACGACTTATAGTCGTTTTTATCGGTTAGGAACCTTGCAGCAGTGAACCCAGTCACTTCAAGTTCTCATTCTCCATAGCTTAAGACAGCATCCTTAGTTCATCTAAGATACTAAAGGATGTTCTTAACATCAATCCAGTGACTATCACTTGAATTGGCCTGATTGTGACTCTATATGCTCAAAGCATATGAGACACCAGGTCACGTACATTTATCAATGTATGGTTTCTCGGAGAGTACCAACAATTTTTAGATCTATCCCAGTAGATCTTTATTCCTAGAATAAAGGTTGTCTCTCCACAGAATTCTACGGAGAATTTTCATGAAAGCCAAGCTTTCACCGACTGTATTATGGGAATATCATTTCCAAGAAATGACATATCATCATTTTTAGGACAATCATTGTCAGTGCGCTCCCACTAACCTCCTTATATACACAAGAATCATTTTCGTTTTGAATTAAATCATATATCATTATGATTACATCAAAACGATAATTCCAAGAACGTAATGCTTGCTTCAATCCATAAATGGATCGAATTAACTTGCAAACCTTGTTTGCTTGTTTTGGTACGACAAAACCGTCAGGATGTTGTAAACATCCTCCAAAAGGTTTCCTTTTAAGGAAAGCGATTTTGACGTTCAGCTGCCATATTTCATAAATGAAACATGCAGCATTGGCAAGCATTATCCAAATGGATTTAACCATGGCAACAAGTAAAAGGTTTCGTCGTAATCGACGCAATGTTGATAACGATACCTTTTCGCTACAAGCCTAGCTTAGTACGTTTGTATGTTGCCATCCATGTATGTCTTCCTTGAAGACCTATATAGTACCAATAGGCACAATGCCTTCCGGTACAACAACCAGTGTCCAAACTGAGTTGGTATACATGGAATCCATTTCGGACATCATGGCACTTTACCATAATAGGGAGTCGATACCTTGTATCACTTCCTCATATGTAGTCAATTCGTATTCCTCAATAAGATTGACATTTTTACGAGGTGAGATCAGAAACCCATACCTCCCAGGTTGTTTTCTGACTCTCTCCGACTTGCGCGGTTCTTGTGTATTCGAAGATTATTGGTATAGTTTCATCTCTGATGAATTGTTTGTGTTCCATTAAGGAATCGGTGCCTTGAATAGTATTACTCTGATTTTCATCGAGTTTTACTTTCCTCCCTTTTACCACTGCATATAGGTATTCCTCTTAGGAAAACCGCATGAAGAGCAACAATTACATTATTCTCTTGTGAGTTGTATAAGTATTATACTTTGGTTTCCCTAGGATAACCTACAACTTAGGCACTTATCCGATTTGGGTTCTAGTTTGGTATCATCCAAACATATGCCCAGCATTCCCAAATCTACAGGAATGAGAAAACCCAGTTTCTTTCCTGTTCATATCTAATATGAAATGTGTCAAACAGATTTTTATGGAACCTTATTCAAAATACGTTTTGCACTGTTTAATGCGTATCCCTTGAAGGAAATGGTAGCTCAGAGCGACTCATGATTAACCTTATCATGTCCAACAAAATTTGGTTTCTCTGTTCGGACACACCGTCAAATTGACGTGTTCCGGGAGGAGTCCTCATTGAAAGAATACTATACTCTTTCAAGTATTTGAGAAACTTATTGCTTAAGTATTTTCCATCATGGTCTAACCGTGACGGTTTTAATACTTTAGCCGGTCTGTCTGTCTGTCTACTTCGTGTCGAAACTCTTTGAATTCATCAAAAGTTTCCGATCTGTGTTTCACAAGAAACACATAACCATAACGCGATGCCACATCTGTAAAGGTTTCGAAGTATTCATATCCACCTCTAGCCTAGCTAGACATGGGCCCACTTACGTCACTATGAACGAGGGCTAACAGATCGGTGGCATTTGCACTTTTACCAAGTAAAAAGTATTTCAGGCACTTTGCCTAATAAACTAAATTCGTAGACATTATTTGAATAGAATCAAATCTGTCCTAGTATCCACCTTTCAAAAGTGTGGATATACGAGTCTTGTTTGATGTGTCCCAGACAACAATGCCACAAATAAGTCTTAACTGATTAATTCAGTTTGAGCTATTTGTTTGTCATGTTATACGTTTGAGATTTATTTATATTCAAAATATAAATACTATTATTTACATCTAATGTGTTTATCTCAATATCATCTTTATAAAATGAAATACTTTAGTGTTCTAGAATATAAAGGTATATCCGCAACGGATTATACTCTGATATAGAGATAATGTTTCTAGTCAAACTAGTTACATTGTAACAGTTTCCTAATTTAAGTACACACCCGAAGGGTAGTTCCTAAACTTAGTTTCTACGGTTAAAACAACGAATTTCGTCCCGTTTCCGATTCGTAGATCAATCTCAACTGAAGTCAGTATCCTGCTATTCAACAGATTCTACACACCAGTACATATTTATGTACCACATTTAGTATCTAAAATCCAATTTTAATATTAGTAGTGAACATGTTTATAAAAAACATGGTTGAAGCCGGAGCCTTGCCCGTCTTCAATTCCTTCATGTCTGCCTTGTCCATACGGTAGTCACGCTTCCAGTGACCCAGTTTGCCACAGTTTAGGCAGACATCTTGGGATGTGTCCTTTGTCTTCCCAGAAGATTATAATGACTTTGCCTTTGCCCCTTTTCCACACCTTAGAAGCCTTTGGCCAAGCCTTGGCCTTCTGGGATGTCGAAGTAAGATGCGCCTTGCGCTTCATGCCCTATTGCAAACTCTGGCTTTGTCTCCTTGAGTATAGCCATTAACTCTCCAAGAGTTTTCTATTGCAATTTGTACTTCTAAGATCTAAGGATAGATCTATGAAGATCCTTCAATTTCATTATCATACTATAAGGATCTAATCATTAGTTCTGAATAAGAAATTAAGGAGTCTTTGCGGCAAGCATAACGGATTAAGCACTAAAGTTATCATTACATGAATATTCCAAATATCATGTTCTACTATTTGCTCAACTCCGGGCTTAGGCTCGAGACGTCACTCTTTCAAATAAAGTAACTTCTCGGTCCCCAGGACTATCCTGAGATTTTATTCCCAATTTGAAAATTAAAGCCGTTTAAAGACATTTTCACCCAGGTTTATGTTTTAAACGCTAATCTTTCAATTATCTTGATTGCCATAGTCCAACTATCCAATCAACGATTTTAGGTACTATTAAATATAATGATTATTATAGTCTAACTATATAATCAACTATGATTTAATTGGTTAAATTCAAATATATTGATTACTATAATCCAATTATATAATCAACTATAATTGAAATAGTTTGAATACAGTCCAACTGTTTAATTAAAACAACAATTAAATATTAGTCCAACTAATATATTAATTATTTGACGAAAAATTTGAAATGAGCGCGTATTGGCAAGTAACTAAACGAATATTGAAAATTTAATACTTGCCTCCCACTATTTTTCGGCGAGCCTCTAAACCTCTGTGGAGTACTTGGGAAACTTATTTCCTAGTGGGCTAGGATCCCGTTAAATAACACAAAATCTTGACTTTGGCCAACAAATTATATGATAATTAACTAGGTAGATCTCTACGATCAATTGGATCTCATCCAATTCCTAGATCCAGTAGGTGGACATCCAAGTCCGAAACATATATCTTTTATATGCCAATATATCCAATATATTCCCTAACTTTTTTCCTCTGAATCAACTAAGCCTTGGCGTTGGCACAACAAACTTAATGATCTGAGTTAAACGGAACCCATTGACTTTGGAAAGCTTCGTAATCGATGTCGATGGACAAGAAGTGATCTTGACTTTGGCCAAAAAATCACAACTTGGACAAGACACCGATATGGAACAAAGCCTTCATGATGCAAACACATTCGCGACGGACAAAGGTCTTGACTTTGGCCAACAAACCAGTGCCAATCTTGGATCTTGAGTAAGAATCACTCAATGGAAGGAAAAACGCTTAATATATGTTGAGGGTTTTTCACGTAATTAGAAACCAATTAATTATCTTTATTAAGGTCTCATCATCATACACCCTTAAGCATGCATTCTAAAAGCATAATAAGGCCCGTAAATAAAATAATAATGATATGCAGATGGATATTTAACACACTTTGTTCCTAGAACAAATCTCTCCATTTCCTCTCTCCCGCTAGCACAAATATTACTTCTACCCAATTACATAACACTTCTAAAGAAACCTCATTTACATTGAGGGGAATAGGTGAGAAGAGAAATACAAAGAGTCAAGAGGTAATAGGCTAGACACGCAGGTCCAATTTAATAAATTCTAAATTTATTACAACAATTTCCAAAATTGCCCTCACCCATCTAATATCCATCCGATATGCATTATTCATACATCGCATCCATGTATTCACACAAAGCATGTTATCAATCAATCTAATCCAATTAATTAATATGAAATTAATCACCATCCAATGTTCAAACAACGATTTGATTTTGCGCGAGTCAAACTCATTTTGCGAATAAGTACTCAAAGTACGAATTCTTGAATTATATTAAATTACAACACTAAATCCAATTTAATTTGTATTTAATACTAATTCTATATTTAATTCTAAATTAAATAATTACACTTTTAATGTGCCTTTACGACTTAGATTCCAAATCTAATCGTTACGGGTCTCAAAGCCCAATTAACATCCAATGTCAATTTAATTAAAGTCCAATGGGCTTTCAATTAATTTCATAAGGCATGGACTTTGGTCAATATGGGTCAAACCCAAATACCAAAGCCCATTTAAGGAATCACCCTTATTTGCCAAGAAACCAATTTAGGCCTATTAGGCCCAATTAAAATTAAAGGTCCATTTAATTATATTTGGACTTTATGGATATAGTTTTGGGCCCAATTGGATCCAACCAATTAGCCTAAACCAAACTTGGCCCAACCAAGCCCATTAAGCCCAAATACAACTTTACAAGCCCAATTCCAAATTTGGCCCAATTAATTAAATTCCAAAATTCCAAATTTCACAATTAAATTAATCAAAGTGTATAGCCATGATTAATTAACCAAATTAACATCTCCAAAATACCAATTTATATAATTAATCATGCTTATTATCATCAATACATGTCCAACACAATTGAATCAAAAAATCAATCATTTTCCATGCAATGTCACTCACGGCAATTTGGGATTTAATGTCCGATTCCGAATTCAATCCAATTAAATCCTAAATCAACATTTCCCAAGTCTTTCAAACTCATCCAATGATTCAAAAAATAAAAAATACCATGACATTAGGGCACCTCCACATTCGGCCAAGCCAATGATTTGGGGAAAAATTGATCCAATCAAATTTTCATCAAATTGATCATCCATAACACCATGTTATCATCATTCAAGCATACATCAACAATCAATTTCATCAAAACATGCTCAAATCATTTTTACCTAATTTTACCCTAATTCCAATTTCATGCTTTAACAAGGCTCTGATACCATTGTTGAGTTTCTAAGGTCAAACCAAGATCGATTTAAGCATTTATAAGTGTGAATACGACAAATTTAAGTTGCGAAATTACTTACTTTGATCGGCTTTGCGATGCGTCGAACATAAAACTATTTGCTCCTCTTTGGAAGCTATCGACAATGGCTCCTCATTGTGCTCTATTTGTATTCTTCAAGCTCCAAGCTTGGTGTGTGGATTCCATGCCCATGGATGGGTTTCCCTATCACCTTTATATGACTCCAAATGTGTGCTAGCACCTTCGAAATTTTGCCACAAAATTCCCTTGCACTTCTTGTTGTTCTCGGCAAATGCAGAATTTTTAGAGAGGAAAAATGGCCCAAGGCCGTGAGTGTGAGGGAGAGAGTAAGTATTTTTGTGTTGGTTGTGTGTTGTGTATCTAATACACTAAATGAAAAGTCAGATACCAAAAATTAATTAAATGGTAAATGTCTTTCAACCATCACAATTGAGTGTTTTGTTGGGTTTCTCTAAGGTCCCGGGATCGATTTCACGCAATGAAACATATATGTGAATACTCGTAAAAGCATGGTGGAATCATACTTACAATGATCGGTTATAGCGATGCGAGGAACATCAAAATCTTCAAGCTTTTCCTTCCTTGAAGTCTCGGCTTTGGGCTGATTTTGTTGCTCCATTTTCGGTCCAAGCTCCAAGCTTTCGAATGGTGATTCCAAGCTCACAAGTTGGTTTCCCTATCACCTTCGCAAGACCCTTAAAGCGTGCTAGCACTCCAGAAATTTTGCCACAAAACTTCCTTTGCTTCTCCTACAACTCACGACATTTGCAGAATTTTGGAGAGCCAAAATGGCCCAAGGCCGAGAAGAAGAGAAGAGCGAGAGTGAAGAAAAATGTTGTGTATTAGTTAATTGATTTCCAAAATCAATTAAACATATACCAAATTTTGAATTTCCAAAAGTCAAAAAGGTACAAGCATTAAAGCTCTCCAACTACCACCATCAATCACAAGTGACAAGTTGTCACATCACTCAAAGTGACTAGACATCACATCAATCGATTGACTAGTGATTTGACGCTTGATGTGACTTGTGCGCCGCACTTAAATTCGCAATGCGAGTGCGCCCGCAAACACTCCCGGGCTCGGGTTCGCTAATTCCAAATTAACAAATTTTCTGTTGCGACGTAATTAAATAATCATGCCCAACAAAATTACTATTCACGTCGCTAACGAATTAATTCTAAATTAACTCGTTTGCCCGAATTAAAATCCAATTTTAATTCCGCGTCGAAATCCAATTTCATATAATATATCGAATATATTATTTTATCGATTTATTCCAAATTAATCGTTCTCTCTCTTTAATTAATATTTTATCCCAGATAAAATATCTCTATAATTAATCCCAGATTAATTTTCTCTCTCTTATAATTAATCCCAGATTAATAAAGTGCGAGTCATACGTCATCAGTGAATCTTCGGGAAGCAACCCATGAGATCCCCGAATATGTTGGCAGTAAATTCGGTCGTCGGACTATCCGAACACGTACGTACCTAGTACTACGTTTTTACCGATTTACAAGACATGGTTGGCTTCTAGCAAAGCACCGTGCCTACCCAATTCTCCAGAAATATTCTTACTGGAATATGTGATCTATATCAGGCGTAGTATACGTAGTATTGCGTATTTTGATCCAGTATCGGATGTCACGTGCAAGGCCTGGGGCTGGAAATGTGTCTGCCCCATACGAAGCACATATCAGATCTCTGGTAACTAGTCTCTATAATCGGATAAACATGACCTAGTCATAATATCCCGATAGCTGCAGCATATAAGAGAACCAATTCCAAATCCTACGTGATCATCATCTCCACTATGACTGGAGTGATACTTCCATCTCGACATCACACCCAATACACTACGATTCTCAATATACCCAGAAGAGGCGTGCACAGAACCTGTTAAAGCCCTGGACGACCAAAATCAAAGTATATTGATTGTCGCAAGTATTAGCGGTGCAAGTCTCAGGTTAAAACCAAATACACCTACCCTGATTCGGACTTCCATAGACACATAGTCATACTACCAATGGAATTCCGAGAGGTCTATCCAGAGCGAAGCTGTTCCCGTACCATCGGTAAACACAACCTCCTATTACACTTGCATGAGTATCATAGACCCAAATATATGAGAACTATGCCGTTATGCTCCCACAACGCGTACAAGTGTAATACTAGTCTATTCCCCATTATCGATATCCAATCTCGATAATACTACGACTAGGGATATTTAAAGATTAAACTTTTATGGATTGATACTGTCTCATATCATCTCAATACGGAACTAATCATATGGACCTTCTATCATTTATACATCTTGGTAATCTAATTACAAATGATAAAAGAGTAATTTCCTTTGTCGCATAGTTAATTTGTTCAACAACACCATGATCTGTACAAATAGTGATGGTATGGGCCATAACTATCCAACATGTTTCACACTCAAGCATCATCCAACAACTTCCATCACAATAAAGTGATAAAGTTGACTAGTGATGTGATGCTTGATGTGACTTATGGGCCCCACTTGATTCGAAATGCGAGTGGGCCCGCAAACACTGTCGGGCTCGGGTTCGCTAATTCCGAATTAACGAATTTTCCGTTGCGACGTAATTAAATCAAATTTAATTAAATAATTATGCTTAGCAAAATTACTATTCACGTCGGTAACGAATTAATTCTAAATTAACTCGTTCACCCGAAGTAAAATCTAATTTTAATTCCGCGTTGAAATCCAATTTCGTATAATATATCGAATATATTATTTTATCGATTAATTCCAAATTAATCGTTCTCTCTCTTTAAATAATATTTTATCCCAGATAAAATATCTCTGTAATTAATCCTAGATTAATTTTCTCTCTTATAATTAATCCTAGATTAATAAAGTACGAGTCATATGTCATCGGTGAATCTTTGGGAAGCGACCCATGAGATCCCCAGATATGTTGGCAGTAAATCCGGTCGTCGGACTATCCGAACACGTACGTACCTAGTACTACGTTTTAACCGATTTACAAGACATGGTTGACTTCTAGCAAAGCACCGTGCCTACCCAATTCTCCAGAAATATTCTTAAAGGAATATGTAATCTTTATCAGGCGTAGTATACATAGTATTGCGTATAACGATCCAGTATCGGATGTCACGTGCTAGGCCTGGGGCTGGAATTGTGTCTGCCCCGTACGAAGCACATATCGGATCTCTGGTAACTAGTCTCTATAATCGGATAAACATGACCTAGTCATAATATCCCGATAGCTGCAGCATTAAAGAGCACCAGTTTCGTATCCTACATTATCATCATCTCCACTATGACTGGAGTGATACTTCCATCTTGACATCACACCCAATACACTACGATTCTCAATATACCCAGAAGAGGCGTACACAGAACCTGTTAAAGCCCTGGACGACCAAAACCAAAGTATATTGATTGTCGCAAGTATTAGCGGTGCAAGTCTCAGGTTAAGACCAAATACACCTAACCTGATTCGGACTTCCATAGACACATAGTCATACTACCAATGGAATTCCGAGGGGTCTATCCAGAGAGAAGTTGTTTCCGTACCATCGGTAAACACAACCTCCTATGACACTTGCATGAGTATCCTATACCCAAATATATGAGAACTATGCCGTTGTGCTCCCACAACGCGCACAAGTGTAATACTAGTCTATTCCGCATTATCGATGTCCAATCTCGATAATACTACGACTAGGGATATTTAATGATTAAACCTTCGTGGATTGATACTGTCTCATATCATCTCAATCCGGAACTAATCATAAGGACCTTTTATCATTTATGCATCTTGGTAATCTAATTACAAATGATAAAAAAGCAATTTCCTTTGTCACATAGTTAATTTATACAACAACACCATGATCTGTACAAATAGTGATGTTATGGGTCATAATTGTCCAACACACTCTTCGAAAGTGTGGATATACGAGTATTGTTAATGCATCCCAGTTGACAATGACACAAATAAGTCTCATTTGATTTACTCAATTTGAGCTATTTGTTTGTCATGTTATATGTTTGAGATTCATTTATATATTCTAAATAAAATATTGTTATTCATATCTAATGTGCTTATCTCAATATCATATTTATAAACAAAACACTTAGTGTTTTAAAATATAAACGTATACCCGCAACAAGTTAAACTAGAAATAGAGATAATGTTTCTAGTCAAACTAGATATATTATAACAGTCTCTTAATTTAAGTACATGCCCAAAGGGCAGTTCCAAAACTTAGGTTTCTACGGTCAAAACAGCGACTCTCGTCCTGTTTCCGACTCCCAGGTCGATCTCACCTGAAGTCAGTATCCTGCTAATTAGCAGATCCCGCACATCAGTACATATGTATGTCACATCTTGTATCAAAAATCCAATTTTAAAATCAGTAGTGAACATGTTTATAACAAACATACTTTAAGCCGGAGCCTTGTCCCGCTTTCGCTTCCTTCATGTCTGCCTTGTCCATACGACAGTCACACTTTTAGTGACCCCATTTGCCACAGTTTAGGCAGACAACTTGGGATATGTCATTTCAAGAATCTCTAGCTGTGCATAACAAATTGAGCACTAAAGTTATCATCACAATGAGTCTTCCTAAGCTCATGCTCTACTATTCGCTCAACTCCGGGCTCAGGACCGAAAGGTTTTTCTATCAAATAGAATAATTTCTCAGCTCCCAGGACTATCCTGAAGTTCTATCCCATTCTGAAAATTAGTGCCGTTTAAATATATTTTCACCCAGGATTATATTCTGAACGCTAATCTTTCAGCCATCTTGATTGCAATAGTCCAACTATCTAATCAACGATTTCGGGTACAATCGAATATAATGATTACTATAGTCAAACTATATAATCAACTACAATTGATCGGTTACATTCAAATGTATTGATTACCATAATCCAATTATATAACCAACTACAAATGAAGTAGTTTGAATACAGTTTAACTGTTTAATTAATACAACAATTGAATATTAGTCCAACTAATATATTTTATAATTAATGACGAAAAAATAAAATGAGCGCGTATTGGCAAGTATTTAAACGAAATTGCAAATTTAATACTTGCCTCCCACTATTTTTCGGCGAGCCTTTAACCCTCTGTGGAGTACTCGAGAAACCTAGTTTCCTAGTGCGCTAGGATCCCGTTAAATAACACACAACCTTGACTTTGGCCAACAAGTTGTATGAAACTTAACTAGGTAGATCTCTAAGATCAATTGGATCCCATCCAATTCCTAGATCCAGTAGGTGGACCTTCAAGTCCGAAACATATATCCAATATATACCAATATATCCAATATATTTCCTAACCTTTTTCCTCTGAATCAACTAAGCCTTGGCTTTGGCTCAACAAGCTTAATGAAACCAGTTAAGCGTGACCCATTGACAGTGGGAAAGCTTCGTAATCGAGGTCGATGAACAAGAAGTGACCTTAACTTTGGCCAACAAATCACAACTTGCCCAAGACGTACGATATGGAACAAAGCTTTCATGATTCAAACACATCCGCGATGGACAAAGGTCTTAACTTTGGCCAACAAACCAATGCCAATCTTGGATCTTGAGTGAGAATCACTCAATGGAAGGAAAAACACTTAATATAAAATGAGGGTTTTTGTCGCGTGTTGGCAACCAATTTATTATCTTTAATTAGGTCTCATCATACGACTTTAAGCATGCATTCTAAAAGCATAATAAGGCGCGATAAAATTAATAATGATATGTGGATGGATATACAACAAATTGTTCGTAGAACAAATCTATCCATTTCCTCTCTCCCGCTAGCACAAACTTCTACCCAATTACATAGCACTAAAAGAAACCTCATTTACATTGAGGGGAATTGGTGAGAAGAGAAATACAAATAGAATAGAGGTGAAAGGCTGGACACGCAGGTCCAATTTAATAAATAAGTACCATATTTACAATAATTTCCAAAATTGCCCCCACCACCCATCTAATATCCATCTGATATACATTATTCATATAATGCATCCAAGTATTCACACAAAGCATGTTATTTAATCAATCTAATCCAATTAATTAATCTTTAAATTAATGACCATCCAATGTTTAAACAACGATTTGATTTGCGTGAGTCAAACTCGTTTAAGAATAAATACTTGAAGTAAGTATTCTTCAATTATATCGATCTACAATTTTAAATCCAATTTAAATTGTATCCAATACTAATTCATATTTAATTCCAAAATAAATAATTACACTTATTTATGTGCCTTAAAGACTTGGATTCCAAATCCAATCTTAATGGGTCTCAAAAGCCCAATTAGTATCCAATATTTTTCAATTAAAGTCCAATGGGCTTTTAATTAATTCTTTAGGCTTGGGCTTTTGGCCAAAATGGATCTAACCCATAATTTCTAGGCCCAATAGGAATCACCCTATGCCATAGAATCAATTTTGGCCCATTAGGCCAAATTAAATTATTAAAGGCCTAATAGTCATATTTTGGACTTTATGGAAATGGTTTAAGCCCAAGAATAATCCAAGACTAAAATTTAGCCCAACCAAGCCCATTAGCCCAATTACAACAAATTAAATTAATATATCATTCCAAATTACACATTAATTCAATTGTAGTGTAATTAACACAATTAATTAATTAATCTAGTATTTCCAAAACACTAATTAATCTAATTAATCATGCTTAACATCTAATTCATGTCCAACACGAATTAAAGCACAATCAATCCATTCCAATATGCTAGGCTCACGACAAAGGCAATAAAAATCATTCAATTTGATTTCAATCTAATTAAATCAACATTCAATATTTCTATTATGCCAACAACACATCCAATATGTAAAATTTCAAAAAACACCATGAGCATACCTAGGGTTACATTCGGCCAATGTAGAGATTTTAGGGAAAATTAATCTAATCAATTTTTCACAAAATCAATGATACAAAAATCCAATTCAATATCATATAAACTCAACCAAACAATCAATTTAGGAAAAATCAATCTCCAAGCACAAAATCCCCAAATTAAAATCATGCTTAGATCTGGCTTTGATACCATTTTTAGTGTCCTAGACATGCCATGGGATCATTAAGCGTGATTCGTGTGTGAATAAAATCAAAAATAAGTTACGGAGGACTTACATTGATCGGTTGAGTTCAAAACTTTTCATGGATGTTGAAGCTTCCAAGCATTCTTTGTTGTTCCAAACTCATGGGTGAGTATCCCTATCACCTTCATTTGACTCCTTTATGTGCTAGCTAGAAAAAAAATGTACCAAAATTCGCCCTCCAAGAGAAGCAATAATTCGGCAAATAGAGAGAGGATCATTCGGCCATGATGAACCAAGGGCATTCGGCCAAGGCAAGGGCATGAGACCATTTGGCCAAATGCGCATGTCAGAGACCATTTGCCAACTTCAAAAAGAGAAGCCATTTTCCATTTTAATTCAGAGGCCAATTCGGCCAAAATGAATAAAAAGAAAGACAGTGGCCACTCGGCCAAGGAGAGAGAGAAATGATGATTTTCCAAAAATTCATTAAATAGATTTTTACTTGGTAGGTATGATGTGTATTAAATCCAATTTACTTTATTGCCAACCACTTACATCACAAGTTGACAAGTGATGTGAGTTGTGGGTCCCACCCAATTTAAATTCAAAATTTGGTTGGCTTACACAACACAATTTGGGCCCGGTTCATTTAATCCGACTAAATGAATTTTCGATCGCGACGTAATTAAATCTAATTTAATTAAATAATTATGCCTCGCAAAATTATTATTAAAGTCGCTTACGAATTGAATCCAAATTAATCGCTATAATTAAAATCCAATTTGATTCCGCGTTGAAATCCGATTTCATTTAATATATCTAATATATTATTTTAGCCCAATTAAATAAATTAAATAGTAAAATCTAATTTAACTATTAAATTTATTTTACGGATTAATTCCAAATTAATCGCGTTCTCTCATCTCGACGAATTTAATCCCAGATAAATTCTCGACGCAATTAATCCCAGATTAATTTTCTCTTTGGTAATTAATCCCAGATTAATTTATTGCCGTAATTAATCCCAGATTAATTCTCTCTCTCTTAATTAATCCCAGATTATTATTGTTCGAGTCAAATATCATCGGTGAATCTTTGGGATGCGACACAAGAGATCCTTGGATATGTTGGTAGTAAATACGGTCATCGGACTATCCGAACACGTGCGTACCCGGTACCATATTTTCACTAATTTACAAGACATGGTTGGCTTCTAGAAAATCACCGTGCCTACCCAATTCTCCAGAAATATTCTTCTATGGAATACAAGATCTTTGTCAGGCGTAGTATATGTAGTATTGCACATTACGATCCAGTATCGGATGTCACATGCTAGGCCTGGGGCTGGAGTTGTGTTTGCCCCTTATGAAGCATATATCAGATCATTAGCAACTAGTCTCTTTATTATCGGAAAGTCATGACCTAGTCATACTTCCCCGATGGCTATAGCACTTAGAGTACCAGCTCTGTATCCCTGCGTGATCATCATCTCCATATGACTGAAGTGATACTTCAATCTTGATATCACACCCAATACACTACGATTCTCAGTATACCCAGAAGAGGCGTATACAGAACCTGTTAAAGGCCTAGACGAACAAAACCAAAGTATACTGATTGTTGCAAGTATTAGCGATGCAAGTCTCAGGTTAAGATCAAATACACCTACCCTGATTCGGATTCCCATAGACATATAGTCATACTACCAATGGGATTCCGAGGGGTCTATCCAGAGCGAAGCTGTTTCCATACCATCGGTAAACAGAACCTCCTATTACACTTGCATGAGTATCCAATACCCAAATATATGAGAACTATGCCATTACGCTTTCATAACACGCACAAGTGTAATACTAGTCTATTTCGCATTATCGATGTCTAGTCTCGATAATACTACGACTAGGGATATTTAATGATTAAACCTTTCGTGGATTAATATTGTCTCATATCTTATTAATCTGGTACTAATCATATGGACTTTTATCATTTATTTATCCTGGTAATCCAATTACAAATGATAAAATAGCAATTTCTTTTGTCACATAGTTAATTTGTACAACAACACCATGTTCTGTACAAATAGTGATGATATGGGTCATATATGTCCAACATATGCAAATATATATATAGTCTAATCTAACTACTTGATTTCTATTTATTCTACAAACATGTCACTTTATTACCGATTCTCTTTATCTGACCACACATACGTTAACTTCTGTTTGCTAATTTCATTAATCAATATTGATAACATAAACACTAAGCTTCTATATCACTATTTATCATATCAAATTCCATCTCGCTTCCGCTGTGCTACTCTGATTTCTATTTACTTTCTATACACTCTTTACTAATCTGGTTCAGGTTTTTTATTATAACTTCCCTTCTTTTACTATCTTGAAATATCATCAAATCGGTATTAATAAAATAATCTTTCCATTAAACATTTAGCACACCATTATCGACCATGCATACATGTATATGTAACCATATTATTATTACAAAATGTTAAACATACAACACATACAATCATCAATCATATATACAACTAAATGTAATCACGCCATCATGCATTAATATCCAATATATGCATCTCAAATGATAACAAAAATGTATGATTTATATGCATAACTTGTAAACTACTTTCTAATTTAACATGTCATGCCATTTAGAAAATACTTCCTGAAAACCTTTTCTGAAAAACTATTTTCTGAAAAATATTTTCTGAAACTCTGTTTGAAAGTCTCTTAATAAAACTTATCTTTCTGAAAACATGCTTTAAATCTCTGGTTTCTGGAAACTGTTTCTAAAATCTGTTTTCTGAAAATTGTTTACTAAAATCTGACTTTTGAAAACTACGTACTGATAATCTGAAAACTGTGTACTGAAAAATTTGAAAAACTGAAAACTGCTCTACGTCCAGGAAAACGACTCAACTGGACGTGTCCGGGAACAACTCAACCAGGTCTCTGAAAACCGGTGGTACTCTATGCCCAGGAAAACGACTCAACTGGGCATCTCTGAATCTGGTGGTGCCCCACGCCCAGGAAAACGACTCAACTGGACGTAGAGCTCTATGTCCAGGAAAATGACTCAACTGGACATAGCCACCACTAGAACTGGGGGTGCAAATCGATGCTACCACCCAAGCTCTGAACTAGAGTCCAGGTACACAAACCTAAACCGTTATTCTGGCTCTATATGTGCACATATCTCTGAATCCGTCAATTCCATCTCTGTATAAGTTACATACTAGGGTGAGTTTTTACCTCATGCCCCGAAAATCATAAAATCATAAAACCATATTCTGTATCTCAAAACTGTAAAAAAAAAAATATTTTCTGAAATACATTTCTTTCAAAAGAAAAACAATTAAAACTTTTCCTTTAAAATACTTTAAATTTCAGAATCTTTTTTAGCTTTAATTCAATTTCTGAAAATAATAACACACAAATGTGCATCTACATTTCTTATGCTTTCACTTACCATAACCATACTTTATTATGTGCTTATCTTATATTATCATATATGTACATGCATTCATTCATGCATACTTATGACACATTGAAATCATTCAAATACATGCACTCTCGATGCTCACACAAAACTTATCTTTATATAGTCATATTTATACATACTTACATACATATAAATCAACATGCTCAAGTTAACATGTGTTAACATTTCAACCATATTATCATATCATAACATTTTACATTCTTTTTTGCTATAACAGTTAACAGCTATACTTAATTGTACACATACATCTGAAGACACTGCTCATATCAAGTTAATGATTTCATAACATGCTATATACACATTTACATCCCTCACTATTATGAAAACTCATAACCTCAAATTACATGCATTCATTCTACAAGAATATCTGTGCAAACACTTCTCATACCAACTCACCAATTCCATAATTATGCATACATATACGCAATCAAAGCTATTCTACTATATCAAACTTCACACATATACAAACTTCGAATTCTCAGTTCTTAAACTTATTTAACCATTTCTCAAATATCAACATATGCTTAAAGATCTCATTTACATATATTCATATGCACATATACTCTATGTTCATTTAAACATGCATCAAGATACTTGTACACAAAACACATACTTACTATATACAATCTTACTTATTTCTTCGTGCATACTTACCCGCTTTTGTACTTATATGCTTACTTCTTATAATTTATCATCCTTTAAACTTTAATCTCATTCCCTATGGTGTAGTTTCTACAACCCCAATCCCAAGTATCATTATATTATACCCATAAGTATTTGCTCATATTTCATGTATACACATATACTTTATCATTCTTATACTTTCAATCTAAGGCTTGCTAGTATCTTACCGCTTATATATATATATATATACACACTTTCTGTTTTATGGTTACACATATATTTATAAAATTTCTTTAACATCTAAATTCAAACAGAACACGTCTCAAGTATTCATCGCATAGATTACTTACCTGGCTAGGCGGACACTCACGATCCTGGTCCGATCTATCAAAATAATAACAAAACATGGTCAGAACCGCTATTTGCGGAACTTCCTACTCATCTATAATAAACTTCCGGACTTTCCCGGAATACACGAATCCTCTTCGATTCTACCGTTCAAACATCATTACTATAATATATCCTTATATACTATTCTAAACTAGCTAGATAGCTTAGATTCTCATTTTACGTGTTTGCGGAAAATCTTACAGAAAAGTTTCCGCAAACGCTGCGGAAGGATCATGGACCTTCCGAACTTATCCAGAATTACTCAATTACTCTCGCAATATCATATTTATGTCATATCCATGGTTACGGTCATCAACTCTCAGTCAAGCGAGAAACTCGGTTTCACCGGAAACCCGCTTTATCTACCGGATCTATCAAATCTAATCCGTTCTCACTCGAATTCTACGACAAACAAATATTTAACATACTAAAGCTCAAACAACTCAAATTATATCACTACGCTACTCTATGAAGCTACTGGAAACATTCGAATATTTAGCGAAAACTTGAAATTAACGAATTTTTACCGAGAGCTCTTACCAAGATTTCGAGGCCATATACGGACTCCAAACGATCCCACGAACGTGCTGGAATCGATGAAATTCCGATCGAAGCTACTGTTCACATCGGGTTACTGTTCACGTGCGGCTTTCTTCCCCGTTTTGCATGATTCTGGGCACGAATCGGAGAAATCATCATAACCATCTCGTAGTACTCGTCGAGGGCTTCGATTTGGAGGGTGGCTCGGGTCGTGAATCGAACCGACGAGCAGGAACCAAGAAACCCATTTCCGCGACTTTCTTCTCCATTTTCTCGTAGTTCCGGCCACCCAACGGGGAATCACCGGCCACCACGTGGCCGGCCTGCTCTGGATGAAGCCGGCGGTGCCGGTGCGCACCGCCGGGGGTAGCCGGGTGGCCGTCCGCCGGCCACACTCTCCCCTTTCTCTCTCCTCCCTCTCTCTCACGTGTTTCTCTCTAGTGTCTTCTTTTTTATTTTCTTCTTTTTTTTTTATTTTCTTTTCTTTTTTGAAATGAATAATAATAATAACACAAAATATCCCCATCCAAAAATTACCAAAATGCCCATACTTGAAAGGGTATTTTCGGAAATCAATAATTTTGAAGCCCTTATGGCGTGATTTTCTAAAAGTGTTTAACACGAAAGTTGTTCGTCTCGGAAAAACGAGTTTGATGGTTCAAGAATCAACTCAATCGGAGTTCGTTTTCTATTTTCATGACCGAAACCGCAAACTTTACACGTATAAAAAAAATTACGTAACTGATTTTTGAGACGACACGTCTTCTAACGCGACAAATCTTCACTTTATATTATTCCAACCCACATATCATCACTTGAACTCTTATTATTTATTATCATCCTGTTCCGAGACTATAACTTCAGTCCGGGAACTGTCCAGAACTGTCCCGAAAATCTGGGATGTTACATCAGTTTAATAAATCTGTGGTACAATGACGATCATTGGTTCAATGAGATTTAATCACTTTCCTGAATACAATATTCATTAATGGATAATGATATATGGTGTGATCACGTATCAAATTATCATTTATCATATAGTATAAGCATCCAATGCTTAAGTGATAGAATTTTATAAACCAATGTTCTAAATTATTTACATTACCGAAAATATTTCTTAATATTTATCTCTATATCAATGACACTACTAGTCGTATTAAAATATGCAACGATTATTCATAAAGAACAACTAATTATCCAATAGTCACAAGTTTTGATATCAATTATCAAAATAGTCATTAAATAATATTTTAAATAATTAGACAGAAGATTTAGTATCTAATACATATAGTTGTCGTGTTTGGAGAATCAATATTCTCTACACACAATTATACGCATCTTCTTTCTTTCGTTTTATTAATTTGCCTTCAACTATTCACAAAAATTGCGAATAATTGATTAACAAACAGTGTCGGACACGTGACCTCCAAAGGTCAATGAAGCTAAAAAACTTCATTATTAGATAAACAAATACCTAATGAGGTTTTTCTCAATGCTAGTTAAGAATCTCGAGACATGAACCAATTCATGTTAATCCTTACTGCATAAGAAACTAGTATCTCTAAAGGATTATATTCTAGCCTACTCTAATGTAGAACCTATTCTAGAAAACTGCAATAATAAAAAGGGTCAGAAAACATATATACAATATGCATGCAGTGCAATAGAAGTTTAATTCTATCTACACGATAAAAGAAAAACTTAAGCGGTCAATTTTCATAATATTAGTCATTGCTTAGGTTAAGGATTTTTAACCTAGCAATGCCTCCCACTACTTTGCATAATACCGTAATCCCCAAAGGAAATGGTAATTCAATATTTAAATTGAATTCCATAGTGAGAAGTGGACCCCATGAATATATTTTGACTCACAGTTTTGGCACGTTTCCGCCTATGTATATTCACAGGTAGACAACTCATTGTTAATCACACACACTGTGACTCCTGATTTTGGTCCTGGTCATTTCTCGTTGTGACATATTTGGCATGTTCACATGAGTTGTATCAAGGTTACACTTGTCAATGACAAACTCAAGCTACTGATGTAAACCTGACAGTTTTTGCACGTTTATGATTTGCACTTTCACTTGAATTTGTCTCTCATCATATAAGTTCTACTGGCATAAATGAACTATCGTCGACAATAACTACACCGCTTTAGCATGATACAGTTATAGCATCCGGGAATCATTCACATCTGTATTGACAAGACAAACTTAAAAAAAGTATTCCGAATACTAGTTACTATAAAGCATTATTAGCGAGGATATTCCTAAATTGTCAAATAATCTGAAATTAATCAAATTAATTTCATATGCATGTGCAACTAATAAAATTATATTATTTATAACATATCAAGTATGACAAATATAATAGACGTAGGATCAGACCTGCTCTGATTATATTTTGTTGGGATCATTCGCTGCGGAAATGTGGTTTAGGCAAAATCGTAACCTTAAAATTTTTAAACTTACTGAATAAATTATCTGGTATCTTAATTTATTCATATTTCACCTAAGCATGTTTTACGCTATCAAATAATGATATAATTAATTTAAAAAACACCGCGAAACTTTTACGAAAATATTTTACATCAAATGTGTTTACAACCGAACCGATCAACCAATACCACACGGGCTGTCCAATTCAACCCCAATAGTATTTGGGCAGTTCATGGGCTGTCCGAACAGTGACCAATTCATTGTTTTGGCAGTCTTTACCCAGTAAGCTCATAACTCACTCGGTAACGTTGTTTTTCATTATTTTCGCGTATTTTCACTCTAAAACCATTTTCAGAAATTTCTAATGCCCAATACACATCCAATAAATTTAAACATCATATTTTTCATCTAAAAAATTCTAGATTTTTCAGATCTTATATGGGAGTAAAAATAATCAATTTTAATGTCTTAAAATTCAATTTTCTCAACATTAACCATATTAATCTTAACTCCAATTAAAGCTACCATATATGAATGACTCAAGAATAATTTTAGGTATTATAGGAGTGGTCATAACACTCTAGAATGACAACTTGTTATCAAAAAACCAAAATAAGCTTACTTTACACTAATTGAGCATATTAACTTCTTTACACATGCATTAATTCAACATAAATCAGCCACCAACTTTCTCAACACACCATTTCAGATTTGAGAATAAATAAAACATCCTATGCCAAAGATCCAAAAAATAGAAGCAATTTCCAAGTTAAAGAATCAAGAGAAATACCTTATTTTTCATCAAATTCCTTGAGCTTTATTTGTATTCTTTATTTCTCTCAAAATTTTCTCTCTTTTACATGTGTGTTGGAAGCAAAAAAAAAAAAAAAAAGACAAAAATGAACAAATTCATTTATATAGTGATGCCCTACATGACCGAAAATTAAGGGAATTATTTGGTCAATTTTAATTCAATTAATTAAATTAAATATCAAGCGTAAGTTGATAAAATCAATTTGTATACTCCAATTTTAAAGTCATGCCATATGTAGCCGATTACATTTATCCATTTTCCAAACCAATTATGACTATTTGATCTTTATATTTTAATTATTTAATTATTTAACAATTAAATAATTAAATAATATAAATACTTATATATATGTATTTTTATTTACATTAAATGACAAAATACATATATTAATCACATGTGTCAAAATATTATTTGATTATTAATTAATGTGTATCTAATCAAATACAAATATACATTAATTATTAGATGAACAAAATATCCCTAAGCATGTGTAATTTTGTTTAATAATTAAACGATTCTAATCAACTCATTTAATCCGATAAAATATTAAGAATAATATGTATTATTCATAACACATTGTCCAAGTACTCAACGAGTACATTTCATATTGTGAGACTTTCAAAGTTCAAGTTTATCCGTCACAGAATCCAATTTCATATCTATAATTCACATGCTTATAAATTATGACGACCAATGATAATCTCGATAAACAATTCAAGTCAAGGTCATCCCATGCTATAATTATTATATCACAGGTAATCCATATTATACCGGGGATATAGATACAATCTTCAAATCCTTTAAGTATAATTTAGTCGACTTATAAATTTACGATCTCTAAATAATAGTTGAAACTCGCTTCTGCATTATACCACGACCATGTATTTAACAGATCGCAAAAACGTGTAGGATACCTTTGCCTTCTATATATGACTGATGGATTTTATTTGATACACATCGTATATCCTAAGCATCAGTCTACACCCAACGAACATGAGGAGGTCTGATATAAATAGATCAATGACATGACTGCCATCTAAGTGTGGAGAATAACTCATATATCCACTGTGGTATCTCAAGTCGAAGGACCACTATGTTACTCGACTAGAGAAGTTGCTTATTGACATTAGTGTACCATATATTAGAAAATCTTCGGTGAGTCATTAAATTTTTATCAAATAAACACCTACATGTCTATACGAGTCTCCTGAGACTCATGGTTTATTGGGATAAACTACCGGACTAAGTCTCGATATACGACATGTACTGGTCTCAGTGAATTTTATTAACCGACCTGTGTTAGTAAATCTTGACCAATAACTTTATTTGAGAATATATCTCTAGTAGTGACACATCTCAATGTCAATTACAAACTTCGTTGTAATTATACACTATAATATATATACTCGGGTCTTTGTTTAATATATATATCAGTAAATCAGATTTATTTTCAATCTAATCGAACTTAGATCGAATATGTATATAAAAAATAAGAGGTGCTATCATAAATAGGTAATATTATGAAAAATGAATTGTTTGTATTCATGAATCGGACATAAATATGATTTTACTGGCGCTCAACCTTAACCCTTACCACGTTACTAGTAAGCTGAAAAAGGTCCAAGAACTCTCTATCCTGGAATTTTTTCTTCAAGTCAAAACTTAAACAACTATGGACAATTTTCACAAATTCTTTTTTTGGTAAAGGCGTGAAACATTTTCTTCTGGCCATTTTAAACCTTTTAAGGAAGGTTTCGACCCATTCGTTTGGAAATTACCTTAAGTTGGCTAAATCGTCCAGGGTGACTTCTAACTCGATTGTATAAAACTATACATGGAAAAATTATTCCATTTGGTATCAATTCTCCATCGTGTTTGGTGGAAAATTGATGAACCAAGAGAAATACATCTCCGACAGATAATGATAAGTGCGTTTTATACCCACTTATTCATGCATTCTTAGATTACTATTTTGTTAGATTTCATGTCATTTAATGTATTTTATAGTTTATTTTATGTTCTATTTGTATGAAGCATTGGAACATGGATCTTGGGGCAATTTGACTTGTTTTGGGACCTTACAGACGCAACGGAAACACGTGTGAAGGCAAAAAATACAGAAAATCACTATTTGAAAAAAAAATATTGTTGGACAAAATGACCCATAGCGTCACTATTTGCAAAGATCATTGTGTTGTTGTAGCAAATTAACTATGTGACAAGGAAATTGCACTCTCATCATTTGTGATTAGATCACCATAGATATATAAATGAAGAGAAGGACCCTATGATTAGTTCCTGGATTGAGAATGATATGAGACAGTATCAATCCCCGAAGGATTAATCATTAAATATCCCTAGCCGGAGTATTATCGAGACTGGACATCGATAATGCAAATAGGCTAGTATTGCACTTGTGTGCGTTGTGAGGGCACAACGGCATAGTTCTCATATATATAAGTATCGGATACTTATGCAAGTGCGATATGAGGTCGTGTTTCACCGATGGTATGGGAAACAGCTTCGCTCTGGATAGACCCCTCGGAATCCCATCCGATATGTGTTTCGGACGGGGCAGACACTTATCCAGCCCCAGCCCTAGCACGTGACTATCTGATACTGGGCCGATAAGCACAATACAATGGTTTACTACGCTTGATACATATCTTAATATTCTTAAATGGATATGTCCGGAGATTGGGTAGACTTGTGCTTTGCTAGGAGACGACCTTGTCTCGTAAATCGGTAGAAAGATAGTTCTTAGATACGGTAGAACGTGTACTTGGTACGTACGTGACTCGTATACACCGACGAACGTATTTACTGCCAACTTATCCGGGGATCTCATGGGTCGCTTCCGATAATCCACCGATGACGCATAACTCGCACTCTTAAATAATTTGGGATTATATAGAAGAAAAGAGAAAATTAATCTAGGATTAATTACGGAGATATTTATCTAGGATAAAAATATCGTCTAGAGAGAGATAACGATTAATTTGGAATTAATCGATTAAATTAATATATCGATATATTAAACGAAATTAGATTTCGACGCGGAATTAAAATTAGATTTTAATTCGGGCGAACGAATTAATTAAATTAATTCGTTAGCGACGTGAATAGTGAATTCGCTAGGCGTAATCATTTAATTACGACGCGACGGAAAAATCATTAATTTGGAATTAACGAACCCGAGCCCGAATGTGATGCGAGCGCATTCGTATTTCAAATTCGAGGCGGGCAAGCAAGTCGCATCAAGCGTCAAATCACTTGTCACTTTGAGTGATGTGATATGACAAGTTGTCACTTTAATAAAGTGATGTTGATGTGAATAGTGATAGACAAGATGTGTGTATTGATGGCTTTATTGTTGATTTTTTAAAAAGCAAATTCAAGTGAAATTCATTTGAAATTCAATAAAGTGTATAAGTTACACTTAAAATGCAAATGCAAATCACTTTTTACACACTTTTTCATCTCTCCATTTCTCTCTCAATAGCTCACGCCCAAAACTGCATAAGTGGAATGGTTTGAACCAGAAATGGCGTGAACAAGGGAAGCAAGAGTTGGGTTTTCATGGTGAAAATCCAAGTGCTAGCACACTTACGAGACTTGCGAAGGTGGTAGGGAGGTTCACCCATGAGGCGGGACCCATTCGACGAAGTTTGGAGCTTCGAAAATGAGACCCGAAAACTGCCCAAACCAGTGAAGTGAACTGCTGCAGTGGCGCCACCAAAACAGTGAGCTTTGGGCTTCAATCGTCTTCAAATCGACTCAACCGACCGATGTAAGTATTCGTTACCTCCATTGATGTATTCACATGTATTTCATGTCTTGTTTGATCTTGGGACCTAGATAATAACCAACAATGGCATCAAGAGCTATAGGTTCAAGCATGAAATTGTTGTTGGATAATATGACCCATAGCGTCACTATTTGTACAGATCACGGTGTTGTTGTACAAATTAAACTATGTGACAAGGAAATTGCACTCTCATCATTTGTGATTAGATCACCATATATGTATAAATGAAGAGAGGTCCATATGATTAGTTCCTGGATTGAGATGATATGAGACAGTATCTGTCCACGAAAGATTAATCATTAAATATCCCTAGCCGGAGTATTATCGAGACAGGACATCGATAATACGGAATAGGCTAGTATTGCACTTGTGCGCGTTGTGAGGGCACACCGGTATAGTTCTCATATATTTAAGTATTGGATACTTATGCAAGTGCGATAGGAGGTCGTGTTTCACCGATGGTACGGGAAACAGCTTCGCTCTGGATAGACCCCTCGGAATCCCATTGGTATTATGACTATGTGCTATGGGAGGCCGAAATCAAGGTAGGTGTGTATTAGTCTTAACCTGAGACTTGCATCGCTAATACTTGCGATAATCGGTAGACTTTGGTCTTGGTGGTACAGGGCTTTAACCGGCTCTGCGTACACCACTTCTGGGTTTATCAGAGAGTCGTAGAGTATTGGGTGTGATGTCGAGACGGAAGTATCACTTCAGTTATAGTGAAGATGATGTCACGCATGATACATTATTAGTGCTCTTAAGTGCTGGCCGGCCATCGAGATATTATGACAAGGTCATGTATATCCGATTATAGAGACTAGTTACCAGAAATCCGACATGTGCTTCGGACGGGGCAGACACTTATCCAGCCCCAGCCCTAGCACGCGACTATCTGATACTGGGCTGATATATACAAATACTACGTTATACTACGCTTGATACAGATCTTATATTCCTGTAAGAATATTTCTGGAGAATTGGGTAGGCATGGCGCTTTGCTAGAAGCCAACCTTGTCTTGTAAATCGGTATAAATGTAGTACGAGGTACTTACGTGTTCTGGTAGTCCGACGACCGTATTTACTGCCAACATATCCGGAGATCTCATGGGTCTCTTCCTGAAGATTCACCGATGACGTATGACTCGCACTATGATTAATCTGGGATTGATTAGTAAAGAGAGAAGATTAATTGGAAGAGAGAGAAAATAATCTGGGATTAATTCGATGAGAGAGAAAATTAATCTGGGAATTAATTACGGAGATATTTTATCTCGGATAAAATATCGTTAAAGAGAGAGAGAACGATTAATTTGGAATTAATCGATAAATTAATATATTCGATATATTATAACGAAATTAGATTTCGACGCGGCGGAATGAAATTAGATTTTAATTCGGGCGAACGAATTAATTTAGAATTAATTCGTTAGCGACGTGAATAATGATTCGCTAGGCGTAATCATTTAATTACGACGCGACGGAAAATTCGTTAATTTGGAATTAGCGAAACCCGAGCGAGAGTGATTGCGAGCGCATTCGCATTTCGAATTCGAGCGCGGCACGCAAGTCACATCAAACATCAAATCATTTGTCACATCATGCGTCAAATCAATTGTCACTTTGAGTGATGTGACTTGACAACATGTCACTTATTAAAGTGATGTGATGTGACTTAAAGTAAAAATTAGAAGTGATATGCTTGTTGGAAAAGCATTAATAGACTTTTGCTTTTTACTTTGAGATATATATAAATGATTTATATATATTTGTTTTTGTTTTTGGAAAATAAAATAAATATATAAACCAAAATCATTTTCTCTCTCTCACTCACCATTTCACGATCTTCATCTCCCTCTCTTTTCTCTCTTCTTTCTTCACGGCTTCACTGCCGATTTCTTCTTGATTTTTTCTGGTTTCACCGAAATTTGAGAAGGAAATTAAGATGAGTAGTGCTAGCACCACAATGGGTTAATTATGGTGATAGGGAAACGAATTTGTGAGCATGGAAAGCTTGAAGCTTGGAGCTTCAATGGAGTCTTTCATGGCCGATTTTCACAGCACCAAAACAGCCCCCACCGAGCAGTCCACAGCAGTTCAAGAAGGCCTAAAACCGAGCTTGATGGAGGCAGAAAACGCATCTTGTTCTTCGCATGCAAAACGTTCAATGTGAGTTATGTTTCCGCCTTACTCATTTGATGTGTTCACGAATTCTTGCTTGATTTGTTGATCTTGGGACATATATTAGAACTCAACCATTGTAGGGCTTAAAATTTGGGTTAAATGTTTGTTGAGCATGATTTGAATAAAATTGATTGTTTAAGTATGTTTATAACATGTTTAATTTCATTTTGGTTGGACCAATTTGTTGAAAAATGATTTGGAATTATTTCCCCAAATTGATTACCTTGGCCGAATGTATTAGCTATTTTGGGTTCTTGGAAATTTTTTTTTTGATTCATTAGATGAATTGGAATCATAATGTTTGATGTTAATTTGAGGTCAATTGGATTGTACTTGAATTGGACAAAAAACCCCAAAATCTTATGTTGGCCGAATGTAAACTATGCCCTAATGTCTTGGTATTTTTGATTTTATGACATTGGATGTGTATGAAATCATTTAGGATGTTGATTTAATGTCGATTGTGGTTTCGATTGGATTGAAAACCAAATCGGACACAAAATCCATCCTTTGGCCGAGAGCATTAAAGCAAGTAATGGGTGTTGTTTTGATTTTTTTTCATTATGTGTTGGACATATGATAATGATAATGAGCATGATTAATATGTAAATTCATGTTTTAGAAATATTGATTTGGTAATTGATCATGTAATACACTTTGATAATTAAATTGGAAAAATTGGATTTTTTGAATTTAATTATTTGGGCCTATTTTGATATTGGGCTTCTAATGTTGTAATTGGGCCTATTGGGCTTGATTTTATCAAGTTGGGTTTAGGCCAAGTGGATTGGATCCAATTGGGCCCAAAACCTTAACCATAAAGCCCAAATGCGACTAATGAACCTTTAAAGTTCAATTGGGCCTAATGGGCCAAGATTGATTTATGGGCTTATGGGGTAAATCCCGGATTGGACTTTGGTTATCGGTTTGACCCGAGTTGACCAAAGTCCACGCCTTAAGAAATCAATTAAAAGCCCATTGGACCTTAATTGAATTGATGTTGGACGTTAATCGGTCTTTGAGACGCGTTACGATTAAATTTGAATTTAAATCGTAAAGGTTTATTAAATAAAAGTGTAAATTTAATTTGGAATTGAATAGTGAATTAGTATTAAATACATGTTAAATTAGATTTAATGATGTAGTTAATTTAATTCATGAATTCGTACTTTAAGTACTTATTCGCAAAAACGAGTTTGACTCGAACAAAATCAAATCGTTGTTGAACATTGGATGATCACTTAATTATCTGATTAATTAATTTGATTAGATTGATTGATAGCATGCTTATGTGTGTGAATACGTGGTTGTGTTGAATGAATAA
The DNA here is from genome assembly GCA_019454045.1 of Zanthoxylum bungeanum. Classification (NCBI taxonomy): domain Eukaryota; kingdom Viridiplantae; phylum Streptophyta; class Magnoliopsida; order Sapindales; family Rutaceae; genus Zanthoxylum; species Zanthoxylum bungeanum. The sequence goes on along the minus strand of SKCR01039234.1, from coordinate 44,486 downwards.
TGTATATCGGATGGATATTAGATGGGTGGGGGCAATTTTAGAAATTGTTGTAATAAATTTGATTTATTAAATTGGACCTGCGTGTCCAGCCTTATCACCTTCATTCTCTTTGTATTCTCTTCTCACCTATTCCCCTCCATGTAAATGAGGTTTCTTAGAAGTGTAGTGTAACGGGTAGAAGTAATACAAGTGCTAGCTTGAGTGAGAAAGGAGAGAGATTTGATCTAGGATCAATGTGTTAAGTATCCATCCGCATATCATTATTATTTATTTTCATACTCGCTTTATTATGTATTAGAATGCATGTTTAAGGGTGTATGATGATGAGACCTTAACAAAGATAATTAAATTGGTAGCCAATTTGCACGCGAAAAAACCCTCGTTAAATATCAAGCGTTTATTTTCCTTCCATTGAGTGATTCTTGCTCAAGATCCGAGATTGGCAGGGGTGTTGGCCAAAGTCAAGCCCTGTCCGTCGCAAAGATGTGTTTAATCACGAGGCTTGATACGAATCAATTGTCGCGTCATCGTTGCGAAGCCAACTGGTAGGAAATAGCTACTTGCTTTGCGACCTTTGCTACCTTTCAAAGAGCCGGGACGAACCCTTTCGCTCCTCTCCTTTCAGTTTGTTCCATATCGGTGTCGTGTCCAAGTTGTGGTTTGTTGGCCAAAGTCAAGACCACTTCTTGTCCATTGACATGATTACGAAGCTTCCATGTCAATGGGTCCGCGCTTGACTGGGATCACTAGGTTTGTTGTGCCAAAGCCAAGCCTAGTTGATTCAGAGGAAAAAGGTTAGGGTATATATTCGATATATAGGCATATATTAGATATATGTTTGGGACTTGGATGTCCACCTACTGGATTTAGGAGTTGGATGAGATCCAATTGATCTTCGAGATCTACCTAGTTAATTATCATACAATTTGTTGGCCAAAGTCAAGATGTGTGATATTTAACGGGATCCTAGCCCACTAGGAAACACGGTTTCCCGAGTACTCGACAGAGGGTTAGAGGCTCGACGAAAAATAGTGGGAGGCAAGTATTGAATTTGCAACATTCGTTCGAATACTCGCTAAACGCGCTCATCTATATTTTACTCGTCATATTAATCAAAAGTATTAGTTGGACTAATATTTTATGTTGTTTTAAATATATATATAGTTGGACTATATACAAACTCATTCGATATATAGTTGATTTATAATTGGATTATAGTAATCAATATAATTGAATTAAAATTATAGTTGATTAAATAATGGATTATTGTAATCATTATAATGAATAGTACCTTATTAAATTGATTAAATAGTTAGACTATTGAAATCAAGAAAGGATTTGAAAAGTTGAATATTTAAATGATTTAATTTTCATTGGGAATCAATAATAGGTTACTTTATTGGATAAAATAACTTGTTTATATCTAGGCCCATAATTAAGCAAATAAGTAGAGCATAAAATCTTTGGAAGATTTATGTGATGATGACTTTAGTGCTTAATTTAATATACTTGACAATAAATCTATTTATAGTCAAAGTTTGCAATTGGGCAAGTTGCACAAGGTGCACATCATTTCGATATTCTAAAACCCAAGGCTTGGCCAAAGGTTTGTGAAATATTGAAAAAGATAATTGACATATCCCAAAGTGACTACCATTTGGATATAGCAGACACGAAGGAATTAAATAAAGGGCGAGGCTCTGACTTTAAAATATTTGTCAAAGTTATGTTCACTACTAGTATTGAAATTGGATTTTAAATACTTAGTGTGGTACATAATATATATGTATTGATGTTCAGAATCCGCTATGAGCTGGATACTGACTTCAAGCCGAGATTTCTCTGCGAATCGGAAACGGGACGAAAGTCGCTGTTTCGACCGTAGATACCTAAGTTTAGGAACTACCCTTTGGGTATGTACTTAAATTAGGAACTGTTATAATGTAACTAGTTTGACTAGAGACATTATCTCTATATCAGTGTTTAATCCGTTGCGGATAAACCTTTATATTCTAGAACACTAAAGTGTTTTATTATATAAAGATGATACTGAGATAAACACATTAGATGTGAATAACAGAATTTATATTTGAATATAATAAAATCTCAAACATATAAAAATGACAAATAAATAGCTCAAATTGATTTGATCAATAGAGACTTATTTGTGGCATTGTTGTCTAGGACACAATTAAACGAGACTCGTATATCCACACTTTTGAAGAGGGGTACTAGGACTGATTTGACTATTCAAATAAGGTCTGCGAATCTAGTTTATTAGGTAAAGTACTTAAAATACTATTTACTTGGTAATAGTAAAAGGGCCACCGATCTGTTAGCCCTATTCATGGTGAAGTAAGTGGGCCCATATCTAGCTAGGCTAGATGTGAACATGAATATTTCGTGACCTTAACGGATGTGGCATCACGTTATGGTTATGTGTTTCTTTTGAAGAACACAAATCGGAAACTTTAAAGTTTCGACACGAAGTAAATAAACAGATCGGCTATAGTATTATTCCGCCACGGTAAGACCGTAATGGAAAACTTAAGCAGTAAGTTTCATACGTACATGAAAGAGTACGGTATTCTTTCAAATGAGGACTCCTCCCGAGACACGTCATTTAGACGGTGTGTCCGAACTAAAAACTGAATTTTGTTGGACATGATAAGGTTTATCACGAGTCGCTCTGAGCTACTGTTTCCTTCAATAGGATATGTATTAACAGTGCAAAACTTATTTAGAATAAGGTTCCCATAAATCTGTTTGACAGATGTCATATAGGATATGAACAGGGAAGAAACGAGGTTTCTCATTCCTGATAATTTGGGTATGCCAAGCATAACGTTTGGATGATACCAAACTAAGGACCCAAATTGGATAAGTGCCAATATAGGTTATCCTAAGGGAAACCTTAAGTATAGTACTTATAAATCTCACATGAGAACAATGTGATTGTTGCTCACCATGCGGTTTTTCCTGAGAGGAATACCGATATGCAGTGGTCAGTGGGAGGATAGTGATATTTGATGAAAATCGGAGTAATATTTTTCAAGGCACTAAGTCCTTAATGGAACACAAATAGTTCATCTATGATGAATCTATACCATTAATCTTCAAATACACAAGAAACTAGTAGATCGGATAGAGTCAGAAAACAACCTAGGGTATGGGTTTCTGATCTAACCTCATAAAGATGTCAATCTTATGAGGGTATATACCATCGACTACGTTTGAGGAAGTGATACGAGGTATCGACTCCCTATTTTGGAAAAGTTCCATGAGTCCAAAATGGATTCCATGTATAACAAAACTATTTTGGATACTAGTTGTTGTACCACAAGGCATTGTGCCTATTGGTACATTAACGTCTTCAAGGAAGACATACATGGAAGGCAACATACCAACGTACAAAGCTGGGCTTTTGACGGAAAGGTATCGTTATCAACATTGTGTTAATAACGATTCAACCTTTTACCTGTTGCCATGGTAAATCCATTTTGAAGATGCTTGTTGATAACTGCGTATTTCATTTATGAAATGTGTCAGTTATAGATCAAAATCGCTTTCTGAAAAGGAAACCTTTTGGATGATGTTTACAACATCCTGACGATTTTGTATAACCGACAAACAAGGTTTGCGGGTTATTCGATCCATGTTTGGATTAATGCAAGCATAAGGTTCTTGGAACTGTCGTTTTGAAATAATCATAATGGTTATGATTTGAATCAAAACGAAATAATTCTTGTATATATAAGGAGGTTAGTGGGAGAGAGCGCACTGACAGTTAAATTCCCATATAGCAATTGATGAAAGCTTGGCTTTCAATAGAAATTCTCCATAGAATTCTTGGGAGTAACAACCTTTATTCGAGGAATAAAGATCTACTAGGATAGATTTGGAGTTGTTAACACTCTCTGGGAAATTGTACATTTAAAATGTACTTGTATTGGTGTCTCATACGCTTCGAGCATATGGAGTCACGATCAGGTCAATCCAAGTGATAGTCACTGGATTGAAATTAAGAACATCTGTTAGTATCTCAGAGAACTAAAGATGCTATCTTAAACTATGGAGAAGGAGACCTTGAAGTGACAGGGATCACTGCTGCAAGTTTCCAAACGATTAAATAATACGGTACTATAAAGTTTGAACACTGGGACAGTGAGCTGGAAATATTCCGAGTAAGATAACTGTTGCCGAATAAACAACAAATGCGGATTATTGCAGCAGCTGAGGCAGCAATAAAAGCCATTGGATCAAAAATAAATCTAATTAGATTAGATATAGTTCTGTTAGCAGCTGAGCTAGGCGTTAGCACATGCTAAGGAATTGAAGGTCTCATCGACGATCCAGATATATACTTCTATATCATCTGATTAGTTCGGATCATACATCATGGCGATGTGATGATCGTATAAATCGCGTCAAACGATAATCAAACAAATCCGCTGACGAAAACCTTTCCTCAGCAATTTGAGCGAACCGTACATAGTTCGGGTGTGGGACACTTGAGTGACTGGCTATGTGCCAAGTGGGAGATTGTTGGATAAAATGACCCATAGCATCACTATTTGCACAGATCATTGTGTTGTTGTAGCAAATTAACTATGTGACAAGGAAATTGCACTCTCATCCTTTGTGATTAGATCACCATAGATATATAAATGAAGAGAGGTCCCTATGATTAGTTCCTGGATTGAGAATGATATGAGACAGTATCAGTCCCCGAAGGATTAATCGTTAAATATCCTAGCCGGAGTATTATCGAGACTGGACATCGATAATGCGGAATAGGCTAGTATTGCACTTGTGTGCGTTGTGAGGGCACAACCGAGCATAGTTCTCATATATATAAGTATATCGGATACTTATGCAAGTGCGATAGGAGGTCGTGTTTCACCGATGGTAGGGGGAAACAGCTTCGCTCTGGATAGACCCCTCGGAATCCCATTGGTATTATGACTATGTCTATGGGAGGCCGAATTCAAGGTAGGTGTGTATAGTCTTAACCTGAGACTTACATCGCTAATACTTACGATAATCGATAGACTTTGGTCTTGGTGGTACAGGGCTTTAACCGGTTCTGCGTACACCACTTCTGGGTTTATCAGAGAGTCGTAGTGTATTGGGTGTGATGTCGAGACGGAAGTATCACTTCAGTCATAGTGGAGATGATGTCACGCAAGATACGGTACTAGTGCTCTTGAGTGATGCACATCCAATCGGGATATTGTGACCAGGTCATAAATATCCGATTATAGAGACTATGTTACCAGACATCCGATATGTGTTTCGGACGGGGCAGACACTTCTCCAGCCCCAGCCCTAGCACGTGACTATCCGATACTGGGCCGATATGCACAATACAATGGTATACTACGCTTGATACAGATCTTAATATTCTTAAATGGATATGTCCGGAGAATTGGGTAGACTTGGTGCTTTGCTAGGAGTCGACCTTGTCTCGTAAATCGGTAGAACGTAGTACTTGGTACGTACGTGACTCGGATACACCGACGACCGTATTTACTGCCAATTTATCCGGGGATCTCATGGGTCGCTTCCCGATAATCCACCGATGACGCATAACTCGCACTCTTAAATAATCTGGGATTATATAGAAGAAAGAGAAAATTAATCTAGGATTAATTACGGAGATATTTTATCTAGGATAAAATATCGTCTAGAGAGAGATAACGATAATTTGGAATTAATCGATTAAAAATATATTCGATATATAAACGAAATTAAATTTCGACGCGGAATTAAAATTAGATTTTAATTCGGGCGAACGAATTAATTAGAATTAATTCGTTAGCGACGTGAATAGTGAATTCTCTAGGCGTAATCATTTAATTACGACGCGACGGAAAAATTGTTAATTTAGAATTAACGAACCCGAGCCCGAATGTGATTGCGAGCGCATTCATATTTCGAATTCGAGTGCGGCAACGCAAGTCGCATCAAGCGTCAAATCATTAGTCGCATCAAGCGTTAAATCACTTGTCACTTTAAGTGATGTGATATGACAAGTTTTCACTTTAATAAAGTGATGTTGATGTGAATAGTGATAGACAAGATATGTGTATTGATGGCTTTTATTGTTTGACTTTTTAAAAAGAAAATTCAAGTGAAATTCACTAAAGTGTATAAGTTACACTTAAAATGCAAATGCAAATCACTTTTTACACACTTTTTCATCTCTCCATTTCTCTCTCAATAGCTCACTCCCAAAACTACATAAGTGGACTGGTTTTGAACCAGAAATGGCGTGAACAAGGGAAGCCAAGAGTTGGGTTTTCATGGTGAAAATCCAAGTGCTAGCACATTTACGAGACTTGCGAAGGTGGTAGGGAGGTTCACCCATGAGGCGGGACCCATTCGACGAAGTTTGGAGCTTCGAAATGAGACCCGAAACTGCCCAAACCAGTGAAGTGAACTGCTGCAGTGGCGCCACCAAAACAGTGAGCTTTGTGGCTTCAATCGTCTTCAAATCGACTCAACCAACGATGTGTAAGTATTTCGTTACCTCCGTTGATGTATTCACACATGTATTTCATGTCTTGTTTGATCTTGGGACCTAGATAATAACCAACAATGGCATCAAGAGCTATAGGTTCAATCATAATTGTAGGGCTTAAAATTTGGGTAAATGTTTGTTGAGCATGATTTGAATAAATGATTGTTTAAGTATGCTTATAACATGTTTAATTTCATTTTGGTTGGACCAATTTGTTGAAATGATTTGGAATTATTTTCCCCAAATTGATTACCTTGGCCGAATGTATTAGCTATTTTGGGTTCTTGGAAAATTTTTTTTTTTTTGATTCATTAGATGAATTGGAATCATAATGTTTGATGTTAATTTGAGGTCAATTGGATTGTACTTTGAATTGGACAAAAAACCCCAAAATCTTATGTTGGCCGAATGTAACTATGCCCTAATGTCTTGGTATTTTTGATTTTATGACATTGGATGTGTATGAAATCATTTAGGATGTTGATTTAATGTCGATTGTGGTTTCGATTGGATTGAAACCAAATCGGACACAAAATCCATCCTTTGGCCGAGAGCATTAAAGCATGTAATGGGTTTGATGATTTTCATTTATGTGTTGGACATATGATAATGATAATGAGCATGTTTAATTATGTAAATTCATGTTTTAGAAATGTTGATTTGGGTAATTGATCATGTAATACACTTTGGTAATAAATTGGGAAAATTGGATTTTTTGAATTTAATTATTTGGGCCTATTTTTGATATTGGGCTTCTAATGTTGTAATTGGGCCTATTGGGCTTGATTTTATCAAGTTGGGTTTAGGCCAAGTGGATTGGATCCAATTGGGCCCAAAACCTTAACCATAAAGCCCAAATGCGACTAATGAACCTTTAAAGTTCAATTGGGCCTAATGGGCCAAGATTGATTTATGGGCTTATGGGGTAAATCCCGGATTGGACTTTGGTTATCGGTTTGACCCAAGTTGACCAAAAGTCCACGCCTTAAGAAATCAATTAAAAGCCCATTGGACCTTAATTGAATTGACGTTGGACGTTAATCGGTCTTTGAGACGCGTTACGATTAAATTTGGAATTTAAATCGTAAAAGGTTTATTAAATAAAAGTGTAATATTTAATTTGGAATTGAATAGTGAATTAGTATTAAATACATGTTAAATTAGATTTAATGATGTAGTTTAATTTAATTCATGAATTCGTACTTTAAGTACTTATTCGCAAAAACGAGTTTGACTCGAACAAAATCAAATCGTTGTTTGAACATTGGATGATCACTTAATTATCAGATTAATTAATTTGATTAGATTGATTGATAGCATGCTTATGTGTGTGAATACGTGGTTGTGTTGAATGAATAATGTATATCGGATGGATATTAGATGGGTGGGGCAATTTTAGAAATTGTTGTAATTAATTTCCTTTTTTTAAATTGGACCTGTGTGTCCAGCCTTATCACCTTCATTCTCTTTGTATTCTCTTCTCACCTATTCCCCTCCATGTAAATGAGGTTTCTTTAGAAGTGTAGTGTAACGGGTAGAAGTAAAACAAGTGCTAGCTTGAGTGAGAAAGGGAGAGATTGATCTAGGATCAATGTGTTAAGTATCCATCCGCATATCATTATTATTTATTTTCATACTCGCTTTATTATGTATTTAGAATGCATGTTTAAGGGTGTATGATGATGAGGCCTTAACAAAGATAATTAAATTGGTAGCCAATTTGCACGCGAAAAACCCTCGTTAAATATCAAGCGTTTATTTTCCTTCCATTGAGTGATTCTTGCTCAAGATCCGAGATTGGCAGGGGTTGTTGGCCAAAGTCAAGCCCTGTCCGTCGAAGATGTGTTTTAATCACGAGGCTTTGTTCCATATCGGTGTCGTGTCCAAGTTGTGGTTTGTTGGCCAAAGTCAAGACCACTTCTTGTCATTGACATTGATTACGAAGCTTCCATGTCAATGGGTCCGCGCTTGACTGGGATCACTAGGTTTGTTGTGCCAAAGCCAAGGCCTAGTTGATTCAGAGGAAAAGGTTAGGGTATATATTCGATATATAGGCATATATTAGATATATGTTTGGGACTTGGATGTCCACCTACTGGATTTAGGAGTTGGATGAGATCCAATTGATCTTCGAGATCTACCTAGTTAATTATCATACAATTTGTTGGCCAAGTCAAGATTGTGTGATATTTAACGGGATCCTAGCCCACTAGGAAACACGGTTTCCCGAGTACTCGACAGAGGGTTAGAGGCTCGACAAAAAATAGTGGGAGGTAAGTATTGAATTTGCAACATTCGTTCGAATACTCGCTAAACGCGCTCATCTATATTTTACTCGTCATATTATCAAAGTATTAGTTGGACTAATATTTTATGTTGTTTTAAATATATATATAGTTGGACTATATACAAACTCATTCGATATATAATTGATTTTATAATTGGATTATAGTAATCAATATAATTGAATTAAAATTATAGTTGATTAAATAATTGGATTATTGTAATCATTATAATGAATACTACCTTATTAAATTGATTAAATAGTTGGACTATTGAAATCAAGAAAGGATTTGAAAAGTTGAATATTTAAATGATTTAATTTTCATTGGGAATCAATAATAGGTTACTTTATTGGATAAAATAACTTGTTATATCTAGGCCCATAATTAAGCAAATAAGTAGAGCATAAAATCTTTGGAAGATTTATGTGATGATGACTTTAGTGCTTAATTTAATATACTTGACAATAAACCTATTTTAAAGTCAAAGTTTGCAATTGGGCAAGTTGCACAAGGTGCACATCATTTCGATATTCTAAAACCCAAGGCTTGGCCAAAGGTTTGTGAAATATTGAAAAAGATAATTGACATATCCCAAAGTGACTACCATTTGGATATAGCAGACACGAAGGAATTAAAGAAAGGGCGAGGCTCTGACTTTAAAATATTTGTCAAAGTTATGTTCACTACTAGTATTGAAATTGGATTTTAAATACTTAGTGTGGTACATAATATATATGTATTGATGTTCAGAATCCGCTATGAGCTGGATACTGACTTCAAGCCGAGATTTCTCTGCGAATCGGAAACGGGACGAAAGTCGCTGTTTCGACCGTAGATACCTGAGTCTAGGAACTACCATTTGGGTATGTACTTAAATTAGGAACTGTTATAATGTAACTAGTTTGACTAGAGACATTATCTCTATATCAGTGTTTAATCAGTTGCGGATAAACCTTTATATTCTAGAACACTAAAGTGTTTTATTATATAAAGATGATACTGAGATAAACACATTAGATGTGAATAACAGAATTTATATTTTGAATATAATAAAATCTCAAACATATAAAAATGACAAATAAATAGCTCAAATTGATTGATCAATAGAGACTTATTTGTGGCATTGTTGTCTAGGACACAATTAAACGAGACTCGTATATCCACACTTTTGAAGAGTGGGTACTAGGACTGATTTGACTATTCAAATAAGGTCTGCGAATTTAGAATTAATTCGTTAGCGACGTGAATAGTGAATTCTCTAGGCGTAATCATTTAATTACGACGCGAGGGAAAAATCGTTAATTTGGAATTAACGAACTCGAGCCCGAATGTGATTGCGAGCGCATTCGTATTTCGAATTCGAGTGCGGCAACGCAAGTCGCATCAAGCGTCAAATCATTAGTCACATCAAGCGTCAAATCACTTGTCACTTTGAGTGATGTGATATGACAAGTTGTCACTTTAATAAAGTGATGTTGATGTGAATAGTGATAGACAAGATGTGTGTATTGATGGCTTTTATTGTTTGACTTTTTAAAAGCAAATTCAAGTGAAATTCACTAAAGTGTATAAGTTACACTTAAAATGCAAATGCAAATCACTTTTTACACACTTTTTCATCTCTCCATTTCTCTCTCAATAGCTCACGCCCAAAACTGCATAAGTGGACTGGTTTTGAACCAGAAATGGCGTGACAAGGGAAGCCAGGAGTTGGGTTTTCATGGTGAAAATCCAAGTGCTAGCACACTTACGAGACTTGCGAAGGTGGTAGGGAGGTTCACCCATGAGGCGGGACCCATTCGACGAAGTTTGGAGCTTCGAAATGAGACCCGAAACTGCCCAAACCAGTGAAGTGAACTGCTGCAGTGGCGCCACCAAAACAGTGAGCTTTGTGGCTTCAATCGTCTTCAAATCGACTCAACCGACCGATGTAAGTATTCCGCTACCTCCGTTGATGTATTCACACATGTATTTCATGTCTTGTTTGATCTTGGGACCTAGATAATAACCAACAAATGTATGGCATCGCGACGCCCAATTTTGGCATCATGATGCCCAGGCAAGATGCTTACATACATATTTCCCATAGATCAAGCGCCGCAATGCCACTTTATGGCGTCGCGACGCTGCGTAGACTCCCAAAATCTTCAGAAATCAGTATTTTACATGCACAATGACTCCAAAACTTTCTTATAAATACATAAGCTCATCCAAAACCCTAAAGAGAAGGCTAATACACAACTCAAGAGTCAAGACACATATTTTTAGACAGATCCAAGGAGGAGGATTGAAGAGCGACAATATGAGACAAAAGCGGTGACATCCGAAGGCGAATGGATTCTATTCGGGTTTTATCATCTAGTTTCTTCATTTAACTCTAATGAGTTATATTAGATTCATGATCATGCTTTCACTGTTTTATTATGTAGTCATGAACTAACTCTATTGTTCTAGAGGATGATGTAGCCAATGCTTGAACCTATATATTGTCTGCCAAATTAATTGTTACGAACTTTTATTTCAGTTTATTTGTATTCTCTTGCGTTTAATGCTTCTTGTTTGTTGGCCACAAATTGAGATGATGCATGTTTAGAATCTATCGCTCGAGAGAGAGGGATTTTGAATAGGATCTAGAGAATATAACCTAGGAGTTTTATAGAGTTCTAGAGAATATATTATTCCTTTGAAGTCGTTAATAAATAATCACAAAGCATAATGATACAGTTTGGAATTGACGGACAGAGACATGTTCACATATAGAGGACTGAGGGGACGGCGATACGTAACGCCCTCAGATCCTAGAGTAGGGCTAGGGGGACGGTGATACCTAACTCCTCAAGACCCTAGTTTCAGAGCTTGGGTGGTAGCATAGATCTGCACCTCCAGTTCTAGATTATGGCTTGGGGGACGGCGATACGTAACGCCCCAAAATCATGTATTTGCACTGCTGGCTACAGTTAGACATATGGGGGACGGCGATACGTAACGCCCTCATACGTCAGGTTTTCAGACAGAGATACAGATTTCAGATAAAGTTTTCAGATTTCAGACATAGTTTTCAAAGAGTTTTAGAAAAGAAAGTTTTCTCGAAACAGAATTTTTATAAGAGATTTTAAGAAAGAAGTTCAGATTTTTAAAAATAGAAACCAGTTTTCTTATAAAGTTATCTTATGAGTTTTCGATTTTAGAACGAAATATTTTATAATAGCTTTTCATTTTTAGTCCACTCACTTGGATCGAATAACGATCTAACCCCCACTCTAATTTTTATATTTTGTAGGATTCTCGGAGGACAAGCTTGGGAGGACGAATACTGATGCAGTCACTAGGGTTGGAGTCCACTAGTATGAGTCAGAAACATAGTGAGAGTTCAGTTATAGTCAAGTGTGAGTCTTGTATAAGTCGTAGTCGGGTGTAGTCATTGTAAATCGATTATTATTAAATACAGTAATTAATATTGAGTTTGTTTCTTTGTTTTTGAGTTGAGCTACGGTCCCACTCAGAGTATTGATATATAAAGAAAAGTATATTAGATTTTATTATAATTAGTCAAAGGCTTATGGGGTTAGTGCGGCTATCCCTTGCCAGTAACATCTCCCAGATCGGGGATGTTACAAAGATGGTATCAGAGCATGGTCTAGGGAGTCAGTGACTGCAGTGGGCAGAGTGCTGGGGTCTTGTATATGCAGTATGTCCGGGATACCCGTATATAAGGCACTACCTCTCCAGTATCCGGTCCTTGAGTACGTCCTCAAAGCTCCATAGACAGGTTAGTGAACCTTCTTAGAACATTCAAATAGCATTTCCTGTAAGAACAATTTTTCTCTAGATATTAGATAAGAAATCTTCTTGAGATTATACCAATCTAGTACCGAAAAATAAACAAGCTATGGAACCAGACATAATGATTTTAAGAAAGGTTATCAGGGAAATGAGAAAAGAAAATTATAAGAAAGCCTTCAGGAATACATAAGAGTATAGGTAGTCAGAGATAAAAAATAGTAAGAAGATGGAATGAGGCAGAGAGATTTTGAGGATAACTACCAATGAATATGTTAGAGAATAAGAAAGCCTGAATAAGTAATAAGAGCACCTAGAAGTAAGATCCCTTCCCTCCTCAAAACACTCCTTTAAGCCGAACCAGTAGTCTTCAAGCAATTCCTATAGATAGTAAAGACCTATGAGTATCTATTCAGGACGATGGGAAGAAAAAGAAAAATTAGGAAGCAGAGTAAGATACATAACGTAGATATCTAAGTTATTGAAAGTAAATAGAGATCGGGAAGTGGAAACAGATAATAAATGCTGAAACCTATAGTAATAAGAATCAGAGACATGGAGTTAAGTAATAAAGGATAATGCCAGAACTAGCAGTAAAGATGAGTGTAGTAAGACTAGACCAGAATAAAAGCTGAGTAGATCTAAGAAAAGTTTATTTCCCTAGAACAAGATACTTTTCTTTCTCAGAAGAATTTCTCCGAGTTGATCCAATATTTTTCTAAACCATCTTGTATAAGTAACAATTTCTCCTGAGTATCAAAGGCCGTTATAAGATAGAGGAAGTAAGAAAGTCAAGGATGATCGTGGAACCTTTTAATGGATACAAAATGTCATAGAGAAAGATAGAGACTTTAGATCTTCAGAACTTAGACTTGTAGACAAACAGGATGAGTGGCGATTGAAACAATAGATAGTTTCCCTAGCCAAAATGATCCAATAGATAGGGCTTCGACTTACCCAGATCTTCACCCCTTCAAGATACCAGTTAAGGACGCTATTCTGATAGAGTCTATCTCATACCCATCATACATGAGCAATAGACTCCATCAGGACATAAAGTACGAAGAACAAGGACGAAGAAGCTCCCCGAACCATAAAGAAAAGGACCTATGAAATGTAAGCAGTTCCTGTCAGCATGATTATAGGCAACCGTAAGAAGACCCAACGGGAGTCCACTTCAAGAAATAAAAGGTCCTTGAGAAGCAGACCACCTAGAAGAAGGATTAATGAAATTTCGAGGATATAAAGGAGAAAATGCGGGGTAGTGCAAAGATTAAAGTAAATCAGAGTGAGGCTTGCCAGACCAGTAGAAGATCACAAGTAAGATCAAATGTTGTAGAACCCACATATAAGCCCGAGTTAGTAGAGATCCGTATAAGAATATAAGAATAGACCTATGAAGTTGGAAATACTTAAGAAGTGATAAGAGTACCAGTAAAGGACAATAGAATAAAAAGGGATCAAATCAAGGTTTGTAGCAAAGAACAAGAAGTTGAGATCTAAGAAACAAATAGAGAAATAATCCACCGTTAGTCTTAGAGGCAGAGATTATAGTAAGGGAATAAGACATGAAAATGGTATCCAGAGAGTCATTGACAAGAAACCCTCAAGGAAGTAAAGACATTAGGAGTATAAGAGATTGTGAAGAATGATTCGTAGGAATATAATGAATAACTTATAAAGAACCTCATGGTATTAAGAAAAAGGATCTTAGGAAGAGAGTAGCGTATGGACCAAGATGTAGTAGAAAATACCCTTAGTAGTCGCAGTGAATAGAATATTCAAGGGAGTAAAGGAGTAAGCAGTTGAGGAACTAAGACAAGAAAGGAACCATCATAGCAGAATAGGTCCCTTAGGAAAAGTGTAACGACCGGTAGTTTAGTTACTATTACATTGTAGCACTATGGTATCGTTGGACGAAGATAACATAAACTAAATTATGTTGAGACTCAAATATGCTCATGAGATGACTTTGGAGACAATCGGTTAATTTCTCGAAGTCCTAGGACGAGACTGTACCGTGTTACCTTTGGACTGTATATAGTTTTTATGGCGTAAATTTTTCGTACGATCTCTGATTTTTATGAATTTTATATCGTCGGAAATCTGAGATCGAGACCTACAACTTCTGCGTTGAATATTTTTCCAAATTCGAATCAGAACCGAGTCAAAAATGTAAGTCAAAATTCAGATGAATAGTGATTTCGGGGTTAAATGCAAAAATCTCAAATTTTCTAGACCTTTCTACACTTTTCTCCATATCTCCAAATATCAAACATCCCTATTATGTAAAGGACATACTATTCACAAAACTCAAAAATTTTGGAAGCAAAAAGAAAGAAGAGAACGTGAAGGGGAAGAGAGGGAAAGAAGAAAAAGAAAGAGGAGAAGAAAAAGAAAGAAGAGAAGAAGAAGAATAAAGAAGTAAGAAATAAAGAATAGAGAAGCTTGGCAACCATGGAGATTTGAGAAATCAAGGGGAAGAGGTAAGAAACCCAAAACCCCAAATTTTATTTAAATGATGAATTTGATTATTTGATACTTGAATGGTGTTGTGTGTATGAGTATGATGAAGAGTGAGTGATTCTTTTGCCTTGAATCAATGGAAAAGTTGATAAATTTCATCTGTTTAAAGAATTGGGGGTATAAGTTGGAAAGAGTGGATTAAATGAATTAAAGGTTAATTATTGATGAATTGATGTTTAATGCATGTAAAATGGAGTGTAAAATGATGTTTGTATATTGGTTTTTGGTTTGGAAGTGTTGAAATGGAGTGGATTTGGATAAATTGAGATTTGGATGAATTTGGAAATTATAATTGGTGATGGTTGGGGATTGAGAATGGCCCTTGTATATGGATATTGAAGTTTAGAGGATTATTTATGTATTTCAATGTGCTAAAAATTCTGGTGGTAATGGTTGAAATAAATTTGTCAAACATGGCAGTGAATTAGATAACTTGGGCAGTGAGTTTAGTTTAGGACACCTTCTGGACAGGTCCTTATTTATTGCTTATAAGTTGCGTTCTGTAGGTCAAAATTATGATCCGTAAAATTCTGGATAAATTATATACATGAGGAAATAACATATCCAAAATTTAGAATTTTTGGACTTAAGATTAGACCGGACCGAATTTTTGAAGTCGGGCTATCTGCTGCCCATGTGCCCAGTTTTTCCAGCCGCATAACCCCCGAACTTCAGTCCATAACTTGAGTTCTAGGAATCGAAACTATGATCCGTAACAGCCAACATAAAGTAGACACATAAGCAAGTATTTTTTTTAAATTTCAGCCCCAAATTCATCCCCGATTTAGCACACCAAATTTTCAAAATCAGTGTTGGCGCACTGAAATTTTCTGGATAGAGGGCAGAATATGGAGTTTTGTGAAGTAGCTTGTGAAATCCTTGAACGAGCGTAATAAAAATTATTATACCACCCTAAAATGTTAGTAACATAGCGAGTATTAGTTATCATGAATAATAAATAACTTTTGTTAAGTAGGGATTTAATTCGCAACCTTGGTACTAACGAATTTTGCTAATTCTAGATTATCACCAGGAGATGCGGTTCCGCCACCATCGCAGACATCACTAGCAAGTTCTGAATCTGTGAGTGGATGCTTTATTTTATATTTTCTTGACTTATGTTTTAAATTTCTTTTCAAGTTTTGAGGCTTTTAATTGATGAAGAATATGCATGATGTTTTTTATATGTTTCTATCTCAGCGATCGTTTTATGTTTTCTTGATATGTTTCCGCTGAGATGATCGATCATTGTTATGTTTCCTCCCCGACGATCGGTGTATGTTTTTATGTTTTTATGACTCATCATATGTTTCTGTCGGGGTGATCTTTAGGGTCTCATCCATCTGAAATGGTATGACCCGCTACCTTGTCGACAAGGGATCGTTTGTTCCTCGCTCAGTCTATGTGCGTGACTTGGGCGTTGAGCGCTTGATATGTTTTTTACGATGCATGCATGAAAAATGATTTACAGACATGTTTTTTATTTTCTCATGATTTTTTTATTTTAGTATCTACTCACCAGGTCGTTCAAACGATCTGACCCCCCTCCCCCCACTGCCAGATTCTTTATTTTGCAGGATTACCCGGAGAATGAGCTCGAGGGGATGGATACTGATGGCAGTCACTAGGGTGTCTGGGTCCAACAGATTGAGTATAGAGTTGTAGTCCAGTCATGGTCTTAGTAGAGTTGTATGCATATACTAGTAATGTAATAGTTGTTATAATAAACTAATAATGTCTAGTATAAAGTTATGAAGAGAAGTATGTTAAGTTTACTATTATAAGTATTAAGTTGCATAACATGTGTTGTTGACTTGGGCCACGGCCCCATGTATGAGTTTGCATTTGAGATAGAGTTGTAGGATAAATTATAGTTAGAAAGTTAGAGGCTCAGGGGATGGATCTGTCTATTCCCTGCCTGTAGCATCTCCAGAAGTGGGATGTTACAAAAAGTAGTAAGAAGATTCTAATAATATCCAAAGGAAGAATATAGTAACCGCAGAAAGATAAGCAACAGAAGAGATAAAGAGACAGTATAAGGAATTTATTAGGAAGTATGCTTCTAGAAAAACCTTGTGTGATTGCAGATAAATTAATGGATGTAAATGACCGGGAGTAAGGTAAGAAAAGGCAAATTAGATAAGTTTTAGCAATAAGACCCCGTGTAGGAAAAGACAACCTAAGTAAAAGGTTTAAGGATGAGCTATTAGATGAGGTAACAAAGAGTAGAAGTACTAGTTAAGCATTCAATAAGAATATAAAGAACAGTATTAAGAATAATCAAGGACATATGAGAACAATAATCCATCGAGTAAGGTAACAGAGATATGACCCATAATAATTACGGTTGAAGAACGAAGTAGAAGAGTAAATAAAAAGGTCAACTGATACAGATATTCCAAGTAAAAAGGCAAGAACATGGACCAAGGAAGTTCTTGATAGATGGCAGAATGAAGATAAGGATGAAAAAAGTACTAAGAAAAGTTTAGGGAGTGGAATTGTTAAGGTGCAAAGATGGTAGGAAGAAGTACTTAATAAGTAAAAGGTAATGGTAAGTAATAACAAGATTGTATGTAACGACTTTTGTAAGCAAAGTACTAAAGGATATAGGCTTTAATCAGGACCAAACCGAGAGCTATCACTAAGAAGTTATTCAGGGGTAACACTTCAGGTACAAGTGGTGTTATTGAACAATATCGGTAAAGTTAGAAAAGCCTTAAGTCTCTTAAGAAAGTAGAATGAAACAAGTGGAGTATGATGGGTGGTAATTATATCACTATTTCCCACTCATTTAACCTAATATTTTGTAAATTTTCTTGAGTTTTGTGAATATTTTGATGTTTTTTTGTGTTATTTTGTTGATAAATAAAGTTTCAGGAAATTCTGGAGGTGATTTGGAGCAAAAAAGTGAAAATTGGAAAAATGGCATTTTTTTAATTTGTTCGCGTCCTTGGCGTCGCGACGCTTAACGTGCGCCGAACAGTGCTAACGTGCGCCGGGTCCACAAGTCAAAATCTGAGAAAATTTGACTTTGCTAACGTGCGTCGTGCCAGGTGTAACCATCACAGCCGATCTTCTAACGTGCGCCGTGCCACGTGTCATCATCCTACGGTGCCGACAGTCGCCATCGCCACGTGTCGCCACGTGTCACTCCACGTCATCATCCACATCACCTGTTGACCAAGTCAAAGTGCCACGTCATCAACAACCAATCACAGCGTGCCACGTGTCGCAATTCTATGGTGCCGACAGTCACTTTGCCACGTGTCGCCACATCAGCGCCACGTCAGCATCAATCATTGACTCATTTATCCATATCTGACACGTGGCGGATAAGAATCTTAGTCAGCCAATCAGAAGCCGCCACATGTCACAATAATTGAGCTCCAACCACCTTGCCACGTGTCGTCTTATCACCTTATCCAGAATCTGAAGCCGACGAACCAGAAGCTGCCACGTCGACCAAACGGGCTTCGCGACGCGAGCTGGGCATTGCAACGCGCGACCCTTACTGACGCCTATAAATAGAGCTCAGTTTTCTAATTTCAGATGTACCATTCTCTCTGAATTCTCTCATATAAATAGAGAGTTTTCTATCTAACTTCTTTTAAATTTCAGTTTTGTAATTAATTTTAATTACTTTTTGTAATAATAGTGTTTTACTTTCTTTACTTTTTACAGTTTTTACTATATACCATGAGGAGGTAACTTCCCCCTGCCAGGGTGAAAGGTAATTCTTTTACTATTTCCATTTAGATTAATCTCCATTAAATATAATATATTCACTATTTAAAATTTGACTTGAAAAGGATACCGCCAGATTGGTCGGTTGGTAATTCATTTTAATCTGGTTTAAACCAGACTAATCAACGATACCGCTAGATTGGTCGGTTGGTAATTAAATTTTCTTACCGCCTATATGGCAGGTTTATTTTGATTTCGCCTTTATGGCTGGTTGGACTTAATTTGACATAATCAGGTTACCGCCTATATGGCTGGTTGGTAAAATATTCATAAGTTTATATATTATATTATGGGAGATATCTAAATTAGTAGTAGTAAAAGTTGATCCTTTTACCTTAGCATTTTTTTTATTGTAATTTACTTTACCGCAATTACTTTTCAGCATTTTTACTTTATGTCTTTTATTTTCAAGTTTTTACTAGCCGTAGTTATGTGTTGTAACTAAATTAGTTATATGGGGTTGTGATGACTTTTAATATCACCGGTTTATAAGGGGTTATTTTATAGTTTGGGTAATTTAAAAGTTTACTTATTAAGTCTTAAGCCTAATGCGTCTTGTTAATTGGCCACTAATAAGATTGATCTGGTAAATCTAAAATGAACTAGACATAGGGATTTTAGGTTTCAGCCTTAGACTTAATAGCCCACGATCTTCCTTGAGGATATATAACCCTTTAATAGATTTCCTTACAGGATAGACATATACCTGTCGGGTGGGGTAGCCATAATTGGAACTTAAACTTAATGAATCCAGATAATTTGGTTGACATAGACATATGGTTCAATTGGGTTAAACTGGGTATTTGCGTCTGACCATCGACAGAGGCTTTCGCATAATTTAGTGTTCTAGTTTAGTAAACCGATTTATTACACAAACATAAAATAATCACTTCATCTTTAAAATGATATTGGAATAAATCACAACCCTAGATAGTTTTTAATATTGAATTTTCTTATAACCTATTTTCGAACAATTTTATTTTCTTGTTTTTAAATTTAGAATTGTCACCATTTCAAATCAATCAAACAACCTGTTAGATACTAGTAATCATTTGACCTCATAAAATTAATAGATTAGGTTTTAAGTCCTCGTGGGATCGATACTTTTATACTACTTGAACGATACGTGCGATCGCGTTATACGCGTGTGTTTACGCCGGTCAAGTTTTTGGCGCCGTTGCTGGGGACTTATTTATCTTTCACTATTTGTTTATGGGTTAGATACGTTGCTTGTATCTAATTTCTTTTTACTTATTGTTTTTGTTTTCTTGTGTTTCAGGTTCTCAGAAACTACATGAGACGAACCAGAAGCTTTGAACTCCGACCGCTTGACCCAGAAATTGAAAGAACCATCAAACAGTTGAGAAAGGAAATGCGAGAAGACCAAGAAGCTTTAGTCAACATGGAACCTGAACCTTTGAATGTTGCACCACTGATTCCCATTCGAGACAGAACCATTCCGGTGGTGGACGGCCTCATTTCCTCTATTGTACTTACCCCCTTACCAGTAAATGCGTGTGACATCAAAACATGCATTCAGATGATTCAGCAGTCAGTGCAATTTAGGGGAAATACAACTGAAGATCCTAATGCCCACATCAGCAACTTCCTGGAAGTTTGCGGTACTTTCAATTACAACCGAGCAGCTGAAGAAGCAATGAGACTGCGGGTTTTTCCATATTCCCTGAAAGACAGAGCTAAAGCTTGGCTACATTCGTTACCAGCAGGTTCCATCATAACTTGGAACACTCTAGCCACCAAATTCCTTGCAAAGTACTTTCCACCAGCCAGAATTGCAAAGTTGAGAAATGACATCACATCCTTCGTGTAACAAGATTCAGAATCTTTTTGCGAAGCTTGGTAAAGATTCAAAGATTTACTCTGGAAATGTCCTCATTATGAGATCGCAAAGTGGCTACAAGTCCAAACCTTCTACAATGGACTTTCTGGAATAATGAGAACCACAATTGATGCTGCTGCTAGAGGAGCTTTAATGGAAAAAGGAGAAGATCAAGCCTGGGAATTAATTGAAGAAATGGGCAACAGCAACTCCTTGTGGCCAACAGAAAGGAGCATGATCCAACGAATTGCTGGAATTTATGAAGTTGGAGCCAACACAGCAGTGAATGCCAAGCTGGATCAGATTTGCAAAAATCTGGAAACTCTTAACATGAAAGTTAATGGTGGATCCACAAATTCACCATTTGGAGGAGCACCTGAGTCAGAATCTTTCAACCAACATAAAGAAACAGTGAATTATTTCAACAATTTCAATAGACAGGGGAACTATCCATATTCCAACACCTACAACCCAGGGTGGAGGAATCATCCCAATTTCGCATGGAGCAACAATTCAGGGCAAATGAACAACCCACCACCCGGATTCCAACAACATAACAAAGGCCAGGAGTAGGAAAATGAATCAGGAATAATAGAAGTTTTGACCCACTTGAAAAAGATATAAGCAAAACATGACTCTCAAGCAGCAAGATATGATGCTATGTTTCAATCACTAGCAACATTAATTCAAAGTCAATCTGCTTCTATTAAAGCACTGGAGAATCAAATTGGACAACTGGCCAATGCTCAAAGTTACAGACCACTAGGTAACCTTCCTAGCAACACAGAGCCAAATCCAAGGAACATGGGAAAAGAGCAATGTCATGCCATCATGTTAAAAAGTGGTACTGAAATCAACAAAGATGTTGGAATCAAGGAAACAACAATTGAAGATATTCCAAAAGAAACAAAGCAACAGATGGAGGAAAAAGAAGCAAAGGAAAAAGAACAGATCACTCCACCTCCACATTTTCCTCAGCGTCTTCAGAAGAATAAACTGGATAAGCAGTTTGCTCGATTCTTGGAGGTGTTCAAAAAGCTGCATATCAACATTCCATTTGCAGAAGCATTGGAACAAATGCCCAGCTATGCCAAATTCATGAAAGACATTCTTTCACGAAAGCGGAGATTGGGAGATTATGAGACATTAGCGTTATCAGAAGAATGCAGCGCCATCATTCAGAGAAAACTTCCTCCAAAGTTGAAAGATCCCGACAGTTTCACTGTTCCTTGCACCATAGGAGAACATGACTTCGGTAAAGCTCTGTGTGATCTAGGTGCGAGTGTTAACTTGATGCATTTTTCTATTTTCAGGAAATTGCAGATTGGAGAAACAATGACAACTTCAGTCTCTCTACAACTTGCTGATAGAACGCTCGTATTTCCAATAGGCGTAGTTGAGGATGTGCTGGTCAAGGTTGAAAAATTCATTTTCCCAGCAGATTTTATTATCCTTGATATGAAGGAAGACGCAGACGTGTCAATCATCCTCGGGAGACCATTCTTGGCTACAGGTCGAACCATTATTGATGTACAAAAAGGAGAATTAACTATGAGGGTACAGGACCAAGAAGTAACATTCAATGTTTTCAAGGCCATGAATTTCCCAGATGATGAAAAAAAGAAGGAATGTTTCAGACTTGATGTGATACACAATACCATTCAGAACTCCAATGCAATGCAAAGTTCTTCTGACAAACTTAAAACATGTCAATTGCCTGTGGAGCCTGAAGATAAAACATCTTTTGCACTAAAAAAGCCAATTCTTGCACTACAAGCAACATAAGAGAAAAAGTTCCACCAGTTCAAAAAATTGGAGGAATTTCACAATCAGCCTTTTGAGGATGCCAAATTGTATAAAGAAAAGGCAAAGAATAGACATGATGAGAAGTTAGTGCGCATACAACTGGAACCAGGGCAGAAGGTACTGTTAAACAAATCAAGGGTGAAAATCTTCCAATGAAAGCCAAAATCACGGTGGTCAGGTCCATTTGTGATCACCAAAGTTTTACCAGATAGAGCCGTTGAGATACATGATCCTGACTCCAACAAAACTTTTAAGTTTAAAAACAAGCGTGTTAAGCACTACTGGGGAGAATCGTTTGAGCGACAAAAAGAAAGTGTCACACTTTCAGATCCAGCTTAACGTTCGAGAAGTCACGTCTAGCTGACGACTTTAAACTTAGCGCTCGCAGGGAGGCAACCCATGCAATTTTTGTATATATTGTGATTTGGTGTGATTTAATTTTGTGTGTTTAGTTTTTACAGGTTAATTCATTTCAGGATGGAAGAAGCTCTAGCAAATCTTCACAAGCAATTTCCTTCTCTCCCTCAAAAATCTCTGATGAAAGTTTACAAAGCTCGCTTGGAACGGATGAGACTACTAACAATTCATGGTGTACCTAATGACATTCGTTGAGTAATTGAAGCACGAGTCTGATTGGCAGGTGAGTCTTCTGACTCTATTATTTCACATTTGCCTGGTTTTGGAAGAAGCACCTATGCAAAGAAACGTAGAGCTAAGCAAATGGGTGTTTGTTACAAATGTGCACGCTGGAATTGCAATTCTCGTTATCGTTCTTTAGGAATGGTGTCTGATAATCACGAAGACAAAATTAAATTCATTAGGGATGGCTTGAGTAAGGAGTCTGTAGATAATATATCTTCGACTCTTGAGATGCATCCCAGTGGATATGTTCACATAGCCTTTCGCAAATTACATACACAATTTCAAAAAGAAAGACAACTGTTAAGTCTTGGGAATCTGACTCAAAAAGACCTTGTTTGCCAATTTATAAGAAAATTGGACGGGAAGCTTGTCCTTGACGCATAGACTTCAATCAAGCTGTAAATTCTTGTACATATTATATCTCTTTGTCTTTTCCTAATAATTGTGATTTATTTTGTTGTTTTCTTTTATTTTCTCTGACATGATTCATACCTTTTTGACTATCACGATTTATTTTACTGTTAAACTAATAATTATCATTTGGCAGGTACTAGTGCTATTATTTTACTCACCCTTTTCAGGTATTATAAATTCAACTCATCATTGCACTTTTGGAGACATCCAAAGTAAAACATGGAAGCCGCTTCAAGAAGACGAGTTGAAAACATCTGTGTGTTTTGCGGTAGTAGTGTTGGTACTAAACCACAATACGTAGAAGCAGCACAAGAATTGGGTCGAGTCTTAGCTGCAAGGAATATGCATTTAGTATATGGCAGAGGCAATCTTGGACTAATGGGGATCGTTCCAAAGGTTGTACAGGAGGGAGGCAGTCACGTTTTGGGAATCATCCCAAAACCCTTGGCAGAGGCAAATCTTATTGGATCATCAAACGGAGATGAACTGATCGTGCCAGGTATGTCTGAACGATTAGTAGAAATGATTAACCGTGCCGATGCTTTTATTGCTTTGCCAGGTGGCTTGGGCACATTGGAGGAAATTTTTATAGTATTATCTTGGGCGAACCTGAACATACACCAGAAACCAATTGGGCTGTTTAACGTTGATGGATTTTATGATTTTCTTTGTGTGTTTCTTGATGATGCCCGGAGAAATGGGTTCGTGTCAAAACCTTTAAAAGAACTACTCTTTACTGCCAGAACTGCTCCGGATCTAATTGACCAACTCTTAGCCTATGAACCATAAGTTGACCCTATCATTTCAAAGATAAATTGGTCCGAGGAAGATCGTGGTAAGAGGCGTCGGATTAATCTGGATCTTAACCTTTAATTTCCTGTAGAATTTCAGCTAACCAGGTATGACCTTCTTAACTTTTCTTTTATTGTTTAAGACATTGGGGACAATGTCTCATTTAGGTTTGGGGGAGGGAATTAGTTGATTAGTATCTTGTTTTTAGTTGTGTGTTGTTTTTATTTTTAGTCCAAAAGTTTTTCGAAAAATACAAAAAAATTTCAAAAATTTCAAAAATTACAAAAATATTTTGTGTTTTTGTGTTTTTATTTTGACTAAAAAGGTGAAATTGGTAAGAGATAGCTGAGTAAGGAGTTTCCACTCCTGAGACGTATTTCAAACCTATTTCGAAACAAGATAATTTTTGTTTATTTCTTTTGAATTATTTAATTTGTAAATTCTCCATAAAACTGACTAAAATGGATCTTCTATGCTTAGTTGACAGGTATTATCAACATGCATAGTAACATACGAACATGAACTGTAATTGAAAAGTTTGTAATATTCAGTGCTCTAGTTTAATTGGAGGAAGCATCTCAAAAAGCAATGGAGTAAAAAAAAAGAAAAAAAAAAAAAACGTCTGAGATCCGAGTTATTAAGTCTGTAAGGGTGTTTTAACACCTAGTGCCCTAAAGCCAACTGGTTTGGGAGTCACTGGCCCAAAGCTCGCTACATGGATCAAAGATGTTGCAAAAATATATATATTTAAAGTCTGAGTAATTAAGTCCGTAGGGGTGTCTTAACACCTGATGCCCTAAAGCCAACTGGTTTTGGAGTCACCGACCCAACACTCGCTACATAGACGGAAGGTATTGTATATAAATAAAAAAAAATTCAAAAATCAAAGAAAAAATCAGAAAATGAGAAAAATTATTCCATTGCTACAAAAAAGGTGTGAATTCCGATAAAACTTTAGGACAAAAATATTACTCTCTTATCAACTGCACTTATGACTGTTGTGGGCAAAATGAGTTGTTTAATATTTTGTTGGCTGTGTATATGGAGAATGGTAAAAATGATCGGAGAATTTACTTATTCAGTAATTTAGAAAGAAACAAAACAACTAGTAACTTGGAGTAGAAATTTCACCTGATTAGTCATTAACTTCTTTATTCTCTTTTCGCTTGTCTTTCTGCTTTTGTGTGCATTAGTTTCACTACCTTTTTACTTTTGTAAAATGTTTGTGGGTATCATTGTTGTAAACCCTCACGAGACTACAACTCATCCACTAGGGACACCTAGGGGTTTAAAGGCTTGTTGCATTCGCTAAATGCAACCGTGATCCCTACGAAAGTGGCTTAGTTAAATTTTATTATGTTATTTTATTGTATTTTGCTCGAGGACTAGCAAAATGTTAGGTTTTGGGGTGTAATGAGTGGTAATTATATCACTATTTCCCACTCATTTAACCTAATATTTTGTATAGTTTCTTGAGTTTTGTGAATATTTTGATGTGTTTTGTGTTATTTTGTAGATAAATAAAGTTTCAGGACATTCTGGAGGTGATTTGGAGCAAAACAGTGAAAATTGGAAAAAGGGCATTTTTGTAATTTGTCCGCGTCGTGACGGGCAAGCCCTTGGCGTCGCGACGCCAAACGTGCGCCGAACAGTGCTAACGTGCGCCGGGTCCACAAGTCAGAATCTGAGAAAATTTGACTTTGCTAACGTGCACCGTGCCACGTGTCACCATCACAACCGATCTGCTAACGTGCGCCGTGCCACGTGTCATCATCCTATGGTGCCGACAGTCGCCATCACCACGTGTCGCCACATGTCACTCCAAGTCATTGCCACGTCATCGTCCACATCACTTGTTGACCAAGTCAAAGTGCCACGTGGCTGCCACGTCATCATCAACCAATCACAACGTGCCACGTGTCGCAATTCTATGGTGCCGAAAGTCAATTTGCCACTTGTCGCCACATTAGCGCCACGTCAGCATCAATCATTGACTCATTTATCCATATCTGACACGTGGCGGATAAGAATCTTAATTAGCAAATCAGAAGCCGCCACGTGTCACAATAATTGAGCTCCAACCACCTTGCCACGTGTCGCCTTATCACCTTATCCAGAATCTGAAGCCGACGAACCGGAAGCTGCCACATCGACCAAACAGGCATCGCGATGCGAGCTGGGCGTCGCGATGCGCGGCCCTTACTGACGCCTATAAATAGAGCTCAGTTTTCTAATTTCAAATGTACCATTCTCTCTGAATTCTCTCATATAAATAGAGAGTTTTCTATCTAACTTCTTTTAAATTTTATTTTTGTAATTAATTTTAATTACTTTTTGTAATAATAGTGTGTTACTTTATTTACTTTTTACAGTTTTTACTATTTACCATGAGGAGGTAACTTCCCCCTGCCAGGGTGAAAGGTAATTCTTTTACTATTTCTATTTAGATTAATCTCCCTTAAATATATATATTCACTATTTAAAATTTGACTTAAAAAGGATACCGCCAGATTGGTCGGTTGGTAATTCATTTTAATCTGGTTTAAACCAGACTAATCAAGGATACCGCTAGATTGGTCGGTTGGTAATTAAATTTTCTTACCGCCTATATGGCAGGTTTATTTTGATTCCGCCTTTATGGCTGGTTGGACTTAATTTGACTTAATCAGGTTACCGCCTATATGGCTGGTTGGTAAAATAATCACAAGTTTATATATTATATTATGGGAGATATCTAAATTAGTAGTAGTAAAAGTTGATCCTTTTACCTTAGCATTTTATTTTATTGCAATTTACTTTACCGCAATTACTTTTCAGCATTTTTACTTTATGTCTTTTATTTTCAAGTTTTTACTAGCCGTAGTTATGTGTTGTAACTAAATTAGTTATCTGGGGTTTTGATGACTTTTAATATCACCGGTTTATAAGGGGTTATTTTATATTTTGGGTAATTTAAAGGTTTACTTATTAAGTCTTAAGCCTATTGCGTCTTGTTAATTGGCCACTAATAAGATTGATTTGTTAAATCTAAAATGAACTAGACATATGGATTTTAGGTTTCAGCCTTAGACTTAATAGCCCATGATCTTCCTTGAGGATAGATAACCCTTTAATAGATTTCCTTACATGATAGACATATACCTGTTGGGCAGGGGTAGCCATAATTGGAACTTAAACTTAATGAATCCAGATAATTTGGTTGACATAGACATATGGTTCAATTGGGTTAAACTGGGTAGTTGCGTCTGACCATCGACAGAGGCTTTCGCATAAATTAGTGTTCCAGGTTAGTAAACTGATTTATTACACAAACATAAAATAATCACTTCATCTTTAAAATGATATTGGAAGAAATCAAAACCCTAGATAGTTTTTAATATTGAATTTTCTTATAACCTACTTCGAACAATTTTATTTTCTTGTTTTTAAATTTAGAATCGTCACCATTTCAAATCAATCAAACAACCTGTTAGATACTAGTAATCATTTGACCTCATAAAATTAATAGATTAGGTATTAAGTCCTCGTGGGATCGATACTTTTATACTACTTGAACGATACGTGCGCTTGCGTTATACGAGTGTGGTTACGCCAAAGGCATTTTTGTAATTTTTCTGCGTCGCGACGCGCAAGCCCTTGGCGTCACAACACCTAACGTGCACTGAACAGTGCTAACGTGCGCCGGGTCCACAAGTCAGAATCTGAGAAAATTTGACTTTCCTAACGTGCGCCATGCCACGTGTCACCATCACAGCCGATCTGCTAACGTGCGCTGTGCCACGTGTCATCATCCTACGGTGCCGACAGTCGCCATCGCCACGTGTCACTCCACGTCATTGCCACGTCATCATCCACATCACATGTTGACCAAATCAAAGTGCCACGTGACTGCCACGTCATCATCAACCAATCACAGCGTGCCACGTGTCACAATTCTATGGTGCCGACAGTCACTTTGCCACCTGTCGCCACGTCAGCATCAATCATTGACTCATTTATCCATATCTGACATATGGCGTATAAGAATCTTAATCAGTAAATCAGAAGCCGCCACATGTCACAATAATTGAGCTCCAACCACCTTGCCACGTGTCGCCTTATCACCTTATCCAGAATCTGAAGCTGACGAACCAGAAGCTGCCACGTCGACCAAACGGGGCGTCGCGACGCGCGACCCTTACTGACGCCTATAAATAGAGCTCAGTTTTCTAATTTCAGATGTATCATTCTCTTTGAATTCTCTCATATATATAGGGAGTTTTCTATCTAACTTCTTTTAAATTTTACTTTTGTAATTAATTTTAATTACTTTTTGTAATAATAGTGTTTTACTTTCCTTACTTTTTACAGTTTTTACTATTTACCATGAGGAGGTAACTTCCCCTGCTAGGGTGAAAGGTAATTCTTTTACTATTGCTATTTAGATTAATCTCCATTAAATATAATATATTCATTATTTAAAATTTGACTTGAAAAGGATACCGCCAGATTGGTCGGTTGGTAATTCATTTTAATCTGGTTTAAACCTGACTAATCAAGGATACCGCTAGATTGGTCGGTTGGTAATTAAATTTTCTTACCGCCTATATGGCAGGTTTATATTGATTCCGCCTTTATGGCTGGTTGGACTTAATTTGACTTAATCAGGTTACCGCCTATATTGCTGGTTGGTAAAATATTCATAAGTTTATATATTATATTATGGGAGATATCTAAATTAGTAGTAGTAAAAGTTGATCCTTTTACCTTAGCATTTTATTTTATTGCAATTTACTTTACCGCAATTACTTTTCAGCATTTTTACTTTATGTCTTTTATTTTCAAGTTTTTACTAGCCCTAGTTATGTGTTGTAACTAAATTAGTTATATGGGGTTTTGATGACTTTTAATATCACCGGTTTATAAGGGGTTATTTTATAGTTTGGGTAATTTAAAGGTTTACTTATTAAGTCTTAAGCCTAATGCGTCTTGTTAATTGGCCACTAATAAGATTGATCTGGTAAATCTAAAATGAACTAGACATAGGGATTTTAGGTTTCAGCCTTAGACTTAATAGCCAACGATCTTCCTTGAGGATAGATAACCCTTTAATAGATTTCCTTACAGGATAGACATATACCTGTCGGGCGGGGGTAGCCATAATTGGAACTTAAACTTAATGAATCCAGATAATTTGGTTGACATAGACATATGGTTCAATTGGGTTAAACTGGGTATTTGCGTCTGACCATCGACAGAGGCTTTCGCATAATTTAATGTCCAGGTTAGTAAACCGATTTATTACACAAACATAAAATAATAACTTCATCTTTAAAATGATATTGGAAGAAATCACAACCCTAGATAGTTTTTAATATTGAATTTTCTTATAACCTACTTTCGAACAATTTTATTTTCTTGTTTTTAAATTTAGAATCGTCACCATTTCAAATCAATCAAACAACCTGTTAGATACTAGTAATCATTTGACCTCATAAAATTAATACATTAGGTATTAAGTCCTCGTGGGATCGATACTTTTATACTACCTGAACGATATGTGCGCTTGCGTTATACGCGTGTGTTTACGCCGGTCAGAGTATAGAAAGTTGATAGCTAAGTAATGATAAATAATATTAAGATCAAATTGGATAAGTGAAATAGAGAAATATCGAGTACAAATATGAAGAAATTTGAACCTTCGGTGAGAGTCAAGATACCAGTTACTAAGAATCTGATCCTGTTGAGTTATTATGGAACGTGAGTAAAGGTTTAGAAGGAAGAGATTTTTCAGAAAGGATATTTTGAGTACAACAAAAGGATCAGAAAGAAATAGTCAATGATACTCAACGGAAGACTCACGAAATGAGAATCTAAAATAGAGAAAAGAGGAAAGAATCAAATAACTAGTAAAGATTGGAGACAAGGAGATAAATATAATAGAACCTCTAGATATTTGAGAAACTACGAAAATCACGAGTTAGACACCAGAAAGGATTTGAGGACGAATCCTATTTAAGGGGGGAGAATTTGTAACGACTGATAGTTTAGTTACTATTACGATATAGTATTGTGGTATCGTTGGATGAAGATAATGTAAAATAAATTATGATAAGACTTAAATATGCTAATGAGATGACTTTGGGGACAATCGGTAAATTTCTCGAAGTCCCGGGACGAGACTGTACCGTGCTTCTTATGGACCGCCCATAGTATTTGGGACATAAATTTTTCATACAATCTCCAAATTTTATGAATTTTATATTGTCAGAAAGCTGGGACCGAGACCTACAACTTCCGTGTTGGAAATGTTCTCAAATTCGGACCAGAAGCAGGTCAAAAATGCAGGATAAGATTTGGATGAATAGTGATTTCGGACCCAAGTGACAAAATCTCAAAACTTCTCCACTTTTCTACATTCTTCTACACTCTTCCCTATATCATTTAAGTCCCCCTATATAAAGGTTCCACTATTCACTAATTCACAAAAAGAAATAAAGAAGTTAAAATGTAAAAGAGAAGAATAAGAAAAAAACGTAAGAGAAAGAGAGGGAAAGAATAAGAAAGGAAGGAAGAAAAGAAGAAGATGAAGAAGGAAAGAGGTGTTGGACAATTATGACCTATAGCATCACTATTTGAACAGAACATGGTGTTGTTGTACAAATTAACTATGTGACAAAGGAAATTGCTCTTTTATCATTTGTAATTGGATTACCGAGATATATAAATGATAAAAGTCCATATGATTAGTTCCGGATTAATAAGATCTTTGTACGCCTCTTCTGGGTATATTGAGAATCGTAGTGTATTGGGTGTGATGTCAAGATGGAAGTATCACTTCAGTTATATGGAGATGATGATCACGTAGGATAAGGAACTGGTACTCTTGTATGCTGCAGCTATCGGGATAATATGACTAGGTAATGTTTATCCGATTATAGAGACTAGTTACCAGAGATCCGATATGTGCTTCATACTGGGCAGACATAATTCCAGCCCCAGGCCTAGCACGTGACATCCGATACTGGATCGTAATACGCAATACTACGTATACTACGCCTGATACAGATTACATATTCCTTTAAGAATATTTCTGGAGAACTGGGTAGGCACGGTGCTTTGCTAGAAACCAACCATGTCTCGTAAATCGGTAAAAATGTAGTACTAGGTACGTACGTGTTCGGATAGTCCGATGACCAGATTTAATGCCAACATATTCAGGGATCTCATGGGTCGCTTCCCGAAGATTCACCGATGATGTATGACTCGGACATAATTAATCTGGGATTAATTATAAGAGAGAGAAAATTGATCAAGGATTAATTGCGGAGAGATTTTATCTGGGATAAAATACTATTTAAAGAGAGAGAATGATTAATTTGGAATTAATTGATAAAATAATATATTCGATATATTAAACGAAATTAGATTTCGACGCAGAATTAAAATTATATTTTAATTCGGGCAAACGAGTTAATTTAGAATTAATTCGCTAGCGACATGAATAGTAATTTTGCTAGGCATAATTATTTAATTTAATTTGATTTAATTACGTCGCAACGGAAAATTCGTTAATTTGGAATTAGCGAAACCGAGCCCGGGATGTGTTGTCGGCCCACTCAGATTTTGAATCAAGTGGGGCCCACAAGTCACATCAACTAGTCACTTTGCCTAACTTTTTGGTGATGGATTTAGGTGGGTGGTTGATAACTTGTAAAACACACAAGTTGATGACATGTAAGACTATTACCTAATATTAGATATTTTGGTATATCTTTTATTTTTTGATTTTAGAAATCAAAAGACACAACAACACAACTCTTCTCTCTTCTCTCCCTCACTCACGGCAAAGTGCCATTTTTTCTCTCCTCTATTGGCTTGGCCGAGAGTCACACAAGGCTTAGGGAAACAATTTGTTGCAAATTTTTCCAAGTGCTAGCACACTAAAGAGATCATTCAAAGGTGATAGGGAAACCCATCTATGAGCATGGAATCTACATTCAAAGCTTGGAGCTTGAAGATCAACACAAGGAGCTCAACCAAGGGCTTGGCCGAGAGTCTCAAGGAGAAATTATTGTGTTCATCGCATCCAAAAGCCGATCAATTTATGCTACTTTACTTTGTTGTATTCGCACATTTCATTACTTAATTTGATCTTGGTTTGACCTAGAAAACCCAACAATGATATCAGAGCCGTTATTAAGTATGAAATTGACTTAGGGTTCTTAAACTTTAATTTGGGGCTTTTGTGATTTGAGCATGATTTCTTCAAATTGAGTGTTTGGTTGATGTTAGATGATGATTACTTAGAGTTTTGCATCATTGGATTTGTGTAAAATTGATCAAAAATAATTTTATCAAAATCCTTATGTTGGCCGAATATGACCCTAGGATAAGCTCTTGGTGATTTTTAAATTTTAGACAATTGGATATGTTTAAAATGCATGGGTTATATTAGTTTTTGATTTAATTGGATTGAAATCAAAATTGATATAAAAGTCCCCTAATTGCCGAGAGTTAGGGAAGCATGTTAGATTGATTTTGCTTCAATTTGTGTTGGACATAAATTGGTTAATTAAAGCATGATTAATTATGTAAATTGGTATTTTGGAAATGTTAATTTGACTAATTAATTATGGCTAATGCACTTTAATTGATTAAATTATGATATTTAGAATATTGGAATTTAATTAGCTGGGCTAAATTTGGAATTGGGCTAATAAATTTGTATTTGGGCTTATTGGGCTTGGTTGGGCCAAGTTTGGTTTAGGTTAATTGGTTGGATCCAATTGGGCCTAAAACCATTTCCATAAAGTCCAAATATGATTAAATGGCACTTTAAAATTTTAATTGGGCCTAATGGGCCTAAATTGATTTTTGGCAAAGGGTGATTCCTTATTGGGCTTTGGTTGCCAAAGTCCATGCCATATAAATTAATTGAAAGCTCATTGGACTTTAATTAAATTGACATTAGATGTTAAATTGGGCTTTGAGACCCGTTAAGATTAGATTTAGAATCTAAGTCGCAAAGGCTCATTAATAAAGTGTAATTATTTAATTTGGAATTAAATAAAGAATTAGTATTGAATACAGATTAAATTGGATTTAATATTGTAGTTTGATATAATTCAATAATTCGTACTTTGAGTACTTATTCTGAAAACGAGTTGGACTTGCGCAAATCAAATCGTTGTTTGAACATTGGATGGTCATTAATCAAAGATTAATTAATTGGATTAGATTGATTGATAACATGCTTTGTGTGAATACATGGATGTGATGTATGAATAATGTATATCGGATGGATATTAGATGGGTGAGGGCAATTTTGGAAATTGTTGTAATAAATTTAGATTTTATTAAATTGGACCTGCGTGTCCAGCCTATTACCTATTGGCTCTTTGTATTTCTCTTCTCACTTATTCCCCTCAATGTAAATGAGGTTTCTTTAGAAGTGTTATGTAATCGGGTAGAAGTAAGATTTGTGCTAGCGGGAGAGAAGAAATGGAGAGGTTTGTTATAAGAACAAGTTGTTTTAAATATCCATCCGCATATCATTATTAATTTATTTACGCGCCTTATTATGTTTTTAGAATGCATGTTTAAGGGTGTATGATGAGACCTTAACAAAGATAATTAATTGGTTGCCAATTACGCGAAAAACCCTCAACAAATATTAAGCGGTTTCCTTCCATTGAGTGATTCTTACTCAAGATCCAAGATTGGCACTGGTTTGTTGGCCAAAGTCAAGGCCTTTGTCCATCGCGGATGTGTTTGAATCATAAAGGCTTTGTTCCATATCACATGTCTTGTCCAAGTTGTGATTTGTTGGCCAAAGTCAAGATCACTTCTTGTCCATTGACATCGATTACGAAGCTTCCCAAAGTCAATAAGTCCCGCTTAACTGGAATCATTAAGTTTGTTGTGCCAAAGCCAAGGCTTAATTGATTCAGAGGAAAAAGGTTAGGTAATATATTGGATATATTGGCATATATTAGATATATGTTTCGGACCTGGATGTCCACCTACTAGATCTAGGAATTGGATAAGATCCAATTGATCTTAGAGATCTACCTAGTTAAATATCATACAGCTTGTTGGCCAAAGTCAAGGTTGTGTGTTATTTAACGGGATCCTAGCCCACTAGGAAACTAGGTTTCCTGAGTACTCAACAGAGGGTTAGAGGCTCGCCGAAAAATAGTGGGAAAAATATTAAATTTGCAATTCGTTTAGATATTTGCCAATACGCGCTCATTTAAATTTTTCGTCATTAATTTAAATATATATTAGTTGGACTAATATTTAATCGTTGTTTTAAATTAAACAGTTGGACTGTATTCAAACTATTTCATTTATAGTTGATTATATAATTGGATTATAGTAATCAATATATTTGAATTAACCAATCAAATAGTAGTTGATTATATAGTTAGACTATAGTAATCATTATATTTAATTGTACCCGAAATCATTGATTAGATAGTTGGACTATAGCAATCAAGATAACTAAAAGATTAGCGTTTAAAACATAATCCTGGGAGAAAATGTCTTTAAGCGGATTTAATTTTCAAATTGGGAATAAAACCTCAAGATAGTCCTGGGAACTGAGAAGTTATTCTATTTGATAGAGTGACATCTCGGGCCTAAGCCCGGAGTTGAGCAAATAGTGGAGCATGAGATTTGGAAGACTCATGGTGATG
This sequence comes from Zanthoxylum bungeanum, assembly GCA_019454045.1. Lineage (NCBI taxonomy): Eukaryota > Viridiplantae > Streptophyta > Magnoliopsida > Sapindales > Rutaceae > Zanthoxylum > Zanthoxylum bungeanum. The sequence goes on along the minus strand of SKCR01039234.1, from coordinate 9,455 downwards.
ATAACTTTAGTGCTCAATCCTTTATGCTTGATGCAATGACTCTTTAATTCCATCGTCATAATTAAGGATTAGATCCTTATACCATGATGATGAAATTAAGGATCTTCATATATCTATTCTTAGATCTTAGAAGTACAAATTGCAAAAGAAGTTCTTTAGCTCGCGTATGTCAGAGGTACATCTGTCGAGCACTAGTGTCGCAGATGATTGCTGACATCGATCAGCTAGGTTTGCTGGGCATTACCTACGTGGCCGAGACTACCAAAGATTTGATCTTATAGTCTCTACCCGAAAGCTGGGGCAGTTCATTTTGAATCAAGAGTAAACTCTTGGAGAGTTGAAGGCTATACTCTAGGAGAAAATCCAGAGCTTCTAAAAGGGGCAAAGGCAAAATCATTACAGTCTTCTGGGAAGACAAAGGACATATCCCAAGATGTCTGCCTAAACCGTGGCAAACGGGGTCACTAGAAGCGTGACTGCCGTATGGACAAGGCAGACATGAAGGAATAGAAGAGGGGCAAGGCTCCGGCTTCAAGTATGTTTGCCAAAAACATGTTCACTATTAGTTTCAAAATTGGATTTTTTTATACTAAGTGTTATACATATATATGTACTGATGTGCAGAATCTGCTGAATAGCATGAGACTGACTTCAGTTGAGTTTTACCTATGAGTCGAAAATGGGACGAGAGTCGTTGTTTTAACCGTAGAGACCTAAGTTTAGGAACTACCCTTCGGGTGTGTACTTAAATTAGGAAACTGTTAAAATGTACCTAGTTTGACTAGAAACATTATCTCTATATCAGAGTTTAACCCATTGCGGGTATACCTTTATATTCTAGAACACTAAAGTGTTTTATTTTATAAAGATGATATTGAGATAAGCATATTAGATGTGAATAACAGTATTTATATTTTGAATATAAATGAATCTCAAACATATAACATGATAAACAAATAGCTCAAACTGAATAAATCAGATGAGACTTATAAGTTGAATTGTTGTCTGGGACACATTAAACAAGACTCGTATATCCACACTTTCGAAGAGTGGGTACTAGGACAGATTTGATTCTATTCAAATAATGTCTACGAATCTAGTTTATTAGGCAAAGTGCCTAAAACACTTTTTACTTGGTAAAAGTATAAGTGCCACTGATCTGTTAGCCCTCGTTCATAGTGACATAAGTGGGCCCATATCTAGCAAGGCTGGAGGTGGATATGAATACTTTGCAACCTTTACGGATGTAACATCGCGTTATGGTTATGTGTTTCTTTTGAAACACGAATCGGAAACTTTTGATAAATTCAAAGAGTTTCGACACGAAGTAGACAGGCAGATCGGCTAAAGTATTAAAACCGTCACGGTTAGACCGTGGTGGAAAATACTTAAGCAATAAGTTTCTCAAATACCTGAAAGAGTATAGTATTCTTTCACAAAGGACTCCTCTCGGAACACCTAAATTTGACGGTGTGTCCGAACAGAGAAACCGAACCTTGTTGGACATAGTAAGGTTAATTATGAATCGCTCTGAGCTACCATTTTCCTTCTAGGGATATGCATTAAACAGTGCAACACTTATTTTGAATAAGGTTCCATGAAAAATCTATTAGACAGACTTCATATTAGATATAAACAGGAATGAAACCGGGTTTTCTCATTCTTGAAGATTTGGGAATGCTAGGCATATGTTTGGATGATACCAAACTAGAACCCAAATCGGATAAGTGCCTAAATTGTAGGTTATCCTAGGGTAACCAAAGTATAGTACTTATACAACTCACAAGAGAACAATGTAATTGTTGCTCGCCATGCGGTTTTCCTAAGAGGAATACCTATATGCAGTGCTAAGTGGGAAGAAAGTAAAACTCGATGAAAATCGGAGTAATACTATTCTAGGCACCGATTCTTTAATGGAACACAAACAGTTCATCATGGATGAAACTGTACCACAATCTTCGAATACACAAGAACAACGTAAGTCGAAAAGAGTCAGAAAACAACCTGGGAGGTATGGGTTTTCGATCTCACCTCATGAAGATGTCAATCTTATTGAGGATTACGAACCGACTTCGTATAAGGAAGTGATACAAGGTATCGACTCCCTATTATGGCAAAGTGCCATGAAGTCAGAAATGAATTCCATGTATACCAACCAAGTTTGGACACTGGTTGTTGTACCGGAAGGTATTGTGCTTATTGGTACTATATGAGTCTTCAAGGAAGACATACATGGATGGCAACATACCAACGTACAAAGCTAGGCTTGTAGCAAAAAGGTATCGTTATCAACATTGTGTCGATTACGATGAAACCTTTTATCCGTTGCCATGATTAAATCTATTTGGATAATGCTTGCTAATGCTGCATGTTTCATTCATGAAATATGGCAGCTGAACGTCAAAATCATTTTCCTTAAACGGAAACCTTTTGGAGGATGTTTATAAACATCCTAACGGTTTTGTCATACCAAAACAAGCAAACAAGGTTTGCAAGTTAAATCGATCCATTTATGGATTGAAGCAAGCATTACGTTCTTGGAACCAGCGGTTTGATGTAATCATAATAGTATATGATTTAATTCAAAACGAAAATGATTCTTGTGTATATAAGGAGGTTAGTGGGAGCGCACTGACAATGATTGTCCTATATAATGATGACATATCATTTCTTGGAAATGACATTCCCATAATATAATCGGTGAAAGCTTGGCTTTCATGAAAATTCTCCGTAGAATACTTGGGAGAGACAACCTTTATTCTAGGAATAAGGATCTACTGGGATAGATCTAAAAGTTATTGGCACTCTCCAAGAAATCGTACATTGAAATATATGTACGCGACCTGGTGTCTCATATGCTTTGAACATATGGAGTCACAATCAGGCCAATCCAAGTGATAGTCACTGGATTGATGTTAAGAACATCTTTAAGTATCTTAGATGAACTAAGGATGCTTTCTTAAGCTATGGAGAAGGAGAACTTGAAGTGACTGGGTTCACTGCTGCAAGTTTACTAACTGACAAAAACGACTATAAGTCGTAATAAGGGTACTATATAGTTTGAATAACGGAACAGTGAGCTGGAAATCTTCCAAGCAAGATACTGTTGCCGAATAAACAACAAAAGTGGAATATTGTTGCAGCTGAGGCAACAATAGAAGCACTTTGGATCTATAATAATCCTAATCAGATTAGGTGTAGTTCTGTTAGCGGCTGAGCTAGGCTACAGTACAGGCCAAAGAATTAATGGTCTCATCAACGATCCAAATATATACTTCAATTAATTCATCTGATTCATTCAGATCATACATCGTGGCAATGTGATGATCGAATAAATCGCATCAGATGATAACCTTGCAAATCCGCTGACGAAAGCTGTTTCTCAGTAGAAGTTTGAGTGACCCGTACATAGTTCAGGTGTAGGACACTTGAGTGATTGGATATAGGCCAAGTGGGAGATTGTTGGACAATTATGACCAATAGCATCACTAGAACATGGTGTTGTTGTACAAATTAACTATGTGACAAAGGAAATTTCTCTTTTATCATTTGTAATTGGATTACCAGGATATATAAATGATAAAAGTCCATATGATTAGTTCTGGATTAATAAGATATGAGACAGTATTAATCCACAAAAGGTTAATCATTAAAATATCCCTAGTCGTAGTATTATCGAGATTGGACAACGATAATGCGGAATAAACTAGTATTGCACTTGTGCGCGTTGTGGGAGCATAACGACATAATTCTCATATATTTAAGTATTGGATACTTATGCAAGTGTGATTGGAGGTTGTGTTTACCGATTGTAGGACACAGATGTTGACGATGCTGTCCCGGGCTCGCGGCCTAGTTGGGAGTATGGAGTAGCCCGCAGGGGGAGCTAAACCAGAGAAATAACATGGAGTCGCCACCCGGTGTGAATCGGGAAAATGATTTAAGGCCGCACTCACCCCTCGCAAGGGAAGACCTCAAGCCGTTGGGTTCGGAATGGTCCCTTACTTATGGCACTTGTAATGATATGATTTGTGCAATATCTTAACCGAATCTACGCAACATATATGTTCAAAAGTGTTATATTCCTAAGTTCACATGCATAAAAATAAAGCTCATATCTAAGTTTGTATGCATAACAGTAAAACGGAATGACGGCAAACATACAATTTCATAAGCACATTATATTCATGGATACAGAAACGCAAGTAAATGATAATTACACAAGCATGCATAATGAAGAGAAGCAATTAGATTCGTAATGCAAAGAGATGATTAAAGAGGCAATTATACATCGAAATAAACGTGCAATGATGCGATACAAAAAGCAAATAACTGAATAGTAAATGGCGCGGCAAAGTATCGCGGTAAAGGTAGCCTTTTAGGCTTTTCTTCCCTCAAATAGAGAACCTTTAGACCAACGTAATAAGCCCATGGGCGTTACATTATGATGCATGATTAAACAAGGAGATGGGATACAACAAGAAAATAACGAAATAATAAAAAGCGCGGCAAAATGTCGTGGCAAAGGTAGCCCTTTGGCTTTTGATCCCTCGAAATGAAGGACCTTTAATCCAACTTGATTTGCCCATGTGCATTACATTAAAATGCATAAAAATAAATAAGACAAGGATATGGGACTTTGCATGTCCGATTAATTACGTATCTCGCATTCAATCGAACATACTTCGTCCGGCGCGACAAAACGTCGTGGCAAAGGTAGCCCTTAGGCTTTTTATCCCTCAAAATGGAGGACCTTTAATCCAACTCGTTTTGCCCATGCGCACTATATCATCAATACATAAAAAAATAACGTAAACAAAGCAAAATGGCGTAATAATAAAAGGCGCGACGAATTATCGTGGTAAAGGTAGCCTTTTAGGCTTTTCTTCCCCCAAATGGAGAACCTTTAGACCAATGTAATAAGCCCATGTGCATTACATTACATTGCATAAAATGAAATAAGATAAGGATATGGGACTTCGCATGTTCGATTAAACGTATCTCGCATTCAATCGAACATATTTCATCTGGCGCGACAAAACGTCATGGCAAAGGTAGCCCTTAGGCTTTTTACCCCTCAAAATGGAGGACCTTTAATCCAACTTGTTTTGCCCATGCGCACTATATCATCAACACATAAACAAATAACTTGTAGAAAATAAATGGCGGAATATGAAATACGGATAATAAATACACAAGATAAATAAAGCAAAATATGTGCCGTTTGCTCAAGTGGTACGTGGAGTTGTCTCCCAAGTACAGACCGCACTACCGTCCATTCGGATTCGGCTACGGAATTTACGTCTGGGTTTCCATCCTATATACCACAAGAGACGACACATTTTCTCATCCATTCAAAGGCCACAACATGCATCCACAAGCGACTCTCATGCGAAGAAAATAAATAAAACAATTAAAAGATGAATGAAAATAAATAAGAAAAGTGCCCTCAGGTCTAACCTTTTAAATCGTCTCTCGGAAGTACGGTACACGGTCGTCGGAAGAGTTGATGCTCCGCAACTCCTCTGGTTCACTGGTTCACGTCTTTCCTTGCTGTTTCACCACTCGGACTACTGTTTTCACTCCGTTTCACTGCTGTTTTGCTGCTGTTTTTTAGTCACTGTTTTTGGTAATTGGGCTGCTGTTTGGGGGTGATTCTGGACTGTTTTGGGCAGTTTTTTTAGGTGCAGTTTCGAGTTAATTTGGGGACTGTTTTAGGCAGTTTTTTAGGTGCAGATTTGCGGTGAAGGGAGGCAGTTTGTGGAGGGTTTATTTACGGTGAAGGGAGGCAGTTTGTGGAGACAGTTTTTGTTCGGTTTTGAGCTTATTTTTGGACTGTTTCGGTGAGGGCAGAGGGTTGATTTGTGTTTGTAGTTTGGCCGTGAAGGGGGAGTTTACTCACGTCCAGATGGCTTCAGATTTCACGCCCACGCTGATTGTTTGCACGTGGAACCTACATGCATGGAAGGTCAAGGGCGCTTAGGGCTTGGTTCACGGCAATTTGGGTTTTGTTGTTACGTGTTGAAGGTGGGGTCTGCGTGAGGGTTTATGGACGCGTTTGATCGTGCAGTGATGAGGTGGAAGGTTTGTTTAGGGATGTGAGTGGCTGGACGTGAGTGGGGTTGGTGAAGGGGTGCAGTCGGTTGAGGGCAATTGAGGGCTAGTGAGGGACAGGTTTTTTGGCGTGAAGTGGTGCTTGTTGGGGCTGGTTTATTCGGCTTATGTGTGAAGTGTTTTGGCATTTTTTGATGAGTTGAAGGGGTGTGGCGTGCAGGATGAGGGGCAGATTTGTGAGGGTTATGTTTTGTTTTTTGATTTCTTGTGAAGTGTCGTGAGAGTGGAGAGAAGACAGAGGTTATTAGGTTTTTATTTTTGTTTGTGAATTGCCATGAACATTAGCTAGAGGAGTTTAGGGTTTTGTGTTATTTTTATAGTGACGTATTAGGGTTAGGGTTGTGCATGGGTTTTTTGAAAAGGAAAGAAATCAATTAAATAAGGATTAGTTTATAAAGGGAAACAAATTATGTAATTTTGGTGGGGGAATATATTTAAATTTGGTGAGTGATTTATTTAATTTAATTTAAATCTTTGGTAATTAGGCTGGTGATTTATTTAATTTAGGTTTTTAATTTAATTAGATTTTAATTTGTTTTAATTTAATTTGTGTTTTAAATATGTTTTAATTATTTCTTGGTTTGGGCTTGGGTGAGATAGGCTTGGTGTGTGTCTTAGTGGGGGTTTGGGCCAATGGTGTGTTTTAAAACGGAAGTCCAACAAGCAAACCCGAAGCGTAAACAAACGAATTAATTCCAACAATGTGTCAATTCTTGACTCTTCCTTTCCGACGTCCGTTTCCCGCGACTTCCGCAACTTAAAAGGTAGTGCCTCTAAATGAGACTCATCATAGGGACTTACATGCAAAAATGCAGTGCCTACACCGATGGTACGGAAACAGCTTCGCTCTAGATAGACCCATCAGAATTCCATTGGTAGTATGACTATATGTCTATGGAAGTCCGAATCAGGGTAGGTGTATTTGGTCTTAACCTGAGACTTGCATCGCTAATACTTGCGACAATCAATATACTTTGGTTTTGGTCGTCTGGGGCTTTAACAGGTTCTGTGTACGCCTCTTCTAGGTATATTGAGAATCGTAGTGTATTGGGTGTGATGTCAAGATGGAAGTATCACTTCAGTCATAAGGAGATGATGATCACGTAGGATAAGGAACTGGTACTCTTGTATGCTGCAGCTATCGGGATAATATGACTAGGTCATGTTTATCCGATTATAGAGACTAGTTACCAGAGATCCGATATGTGCTTCGTACGGGGTAGACATAATTCCACCACCGCCTCAGGCCTAGCACGTGACATCCGATATTGGATCGTAATACGCAATACTACGTATACTACTCCTGATACAGATTACATATTCCTTTAAGAATATTTCTGGAGAATTGGGTAGGCACGGTTTTTTGCTAGAAGCCAACCATGTCTTGTAAATCGGTAAAAATGTTGTACTAGGTACGTACGTGTTCGGATAGTCCGACGACCGGATTTACTGCCAACATATTCAGGGATCTCATGGGTCGCTTCCCGAAGACTCACCGATGATGTATGACTTGGACATAATTAATCTGCGATTAATTATAAGAGAGAGAAAATTGATCTAGGATTAATTGCGGAGAGATTTTATCTGGGATAAAATAATATTTAAAGAGAGAGAACGATTAATTTGGAATTAATCGATAAAATAATATATTCGATATATTAAACGAAATTAGATTTTGACGCGAAATTAAAATTAGATTTTAATTTGGGCAAACGAGTTAATTTAGAATTAATTCGCTAGCGACATGAATAGTATTTTTACTAGGCATAATTATTTAATTAAATTTGATTTAATTACGTCGCAACGGAAAATTCATTAATTTGGAATTAGCGAAAACGAGCTCGGGATGTGTTGTCGGCCCACTCAGATTTTGAATCAAGTGGGGCCCACAAGTCACATTAACTAGTCACTTTGGCTAACTTTTTGTGATGGATTTAGGTGGGTGGTTGATTACTTGTAAAACACACAGTTGATGGCATGTAAGACTATTACTTAATATTAGATATTTTGGTATATCTTTTATTTTTTGATTTTAGAAATCAAAAGACACAACAACACAACTCTTCTCTCTTCTCTCCCTCACTCACGGCAAAGTGCCATTTTTTCTCTCCTCTCTTGGCTTGGCCGAGAGTCACACAAGGCTTAGGGAAATAAATTGTTGCAAATTTTTCCAAGTGCTAGCACACTAAAGAGATCATTCAAAGGTGATAGGGAAACCCATCTATGAGCATGGAATCTACATTCAAAGCTTGGAGCTTGAAGATCAACACAAGGAGCTCAACCAAGGGCTTGGCCGAGAGTCTCAAGGAGAAATTATTGTGTTCATCGCATCCAAAAGCCGATCAAAGTGAGTATTTCCGCTACTTTACTTTGTTGTATTCGCACATTTCATTGCTTAATTTGATCTTGGTTTGACCTAGAAAACCCAACAAGAAGAAGAAGGAAGGTAGAAACAACCATTGGAGGCCTTGGAAGTGAAGGAAAACCAAGAAAAAGAAGGTAAGAGCCCGTCAACCATAAGAGCCCGTCAACCACTTGAGCTAATACATTCGGACATTTATGGACCGATGAATGTATAGGCCCGAGGTGGTTATGAATACTTCGTCATATTTATTGACGATTATTCAAGATATTAGTATGTTTACCTAATGCAGCACAAGTCATATACTTTTGAAAAGTTCAAAGAGTATCGTTGTAGGCACTGCATTTTTGCATATAAGTCCCGATGATGAGTCTCGTACGGAGACACTACCTCTTTAGTTGTGAAAGTCACGGGAAACGGACGTTGGAAGGGTAAAATTGGAAAATAGAATTTTTGTTAGATTTAATCCAGTTGTTTAGCTTCGATTGCTTGTTGGATCTCTGTTTCAAAGCTTATCCTCGGCCCAAAACCCCCATAATCCACATACCAAACCATAAACCAAACCTAAACACCCAAGCCTACCCAAAGAACCGAAGCCCACGCCCATGGAGCCTAAGTGACGCCCATCACTCTCTAGATTAGGGATATGCACATTTAACACATGCTAAAATCAAGTCAAATCCCTTCCTAATTAAAAGAAATCTCATAGATCCCATTCCTAATCAAAGCCAATCATAATCCTAAATTAGGAGATCTTTTCCTTATGAGATACCAATTAGAGAGATGTCACCATCAATAGGAGATTCTTTCCAATTCCAATAAGGAAAGTCACCCCTCCCTTGCCTATAAAAAGAACCATTCACCACCCTTCACTAACCCTGGCATATACACATAGTATTCACGCAAATCCCAAAGTTTGGAGAGCATTCACACGCCCAAAACTCCCTCCCATTGCCGCATACACAAAACCCTAAGACCT